>JAPDSC010160562.1:0-18740 GCA_026290005.1 Latrodectus geometricus
TAAAATCGATAGCCAAACAAAAATCTCCAAGTTTGTCAAGAAGGCACACTTAAATACAATATTAAACAAATGATTACATTGTATTTGTTTGGAAACAGTTGTGGATATGACGTCACACTAATGTCATCAATTAAAAAGACTCTACTGAGGCAAGGAAGGAAAGAGACTCGAATTGAAATAGGAAGACGTAGTACTTATGAATGATAACAATTCTGCTCTCATTGAATCGCACAAAAACAGGATGGTGAGAGTTCATACAAAAGAATTATCATTTTCTGTATAGTCATTTCTGAGCTATTTTAATTTTTCGTAACATTTTTATATCTCGTGTGAAAATGTTCTTCCTACATGAAATGATCGCAATTCGAACTCTTGAAACAGCAGGCACTCAACGCTCACTTTGCCCCCAGGCTGCGCCATTATTTACGCCCAATCGAGAACACCAGTGCGAGTAAATCCAATTCTTGTTCAGTGAATGAAGGTGCCTACTCAAAAAATATTCACCTACAGTGTGCGCCCCTTCTCCAAACCGCCAATTTCTAACACCCAGACCACGCGGGGATGATTAGCTTTCCATCGTAATCTAATACCATCTCCACCACCCCCCAACAAGGGCTTGCAGTTTTAGCGAAGTGCCTTCTAGTGGGGAGCTGCATCCCCCCTCAAACCCGATTAAGCGTGCGATGATTCAAAACGCATGAAATATGCATGAGTTAAAAGGTTTAGGAATACTGATGAGGAAGAGAATCATCGGAAAGGAATAATTAGATTGGACATGCGGGGGTGCAGAGGTCACTCAGTGTACTCATAGAATGGATAAATCGAGCGAGTATCTTTGTTGAGGGAGGTTTCTTTTCCACGCCAGCAGAACGAGGACATCTATCGGACATCACTCTTTGCAGAGAGGATAGGATAGCTGAAAAAAGTGAATTCTTCCAATAACTAAGTGGGGAAAGAAACTAATGATTTTTCTGAGTCTTTTAAAATGAAAATAATTGCGATTGATTCCTGTAGGGAACACCAGACACTTGCAAGACAATTCATTTCCATTAAATTTTATCACCACGTTGTGCTTCTAAGGCTGTTTGGAGATATTGTCTTCTGGAAGAATTTTTCGTATGTCGCAAAGGAGGAATCCTGAAAAACTCCCAAGACATATATACAGAAGTGCAAAATTCACCCCCCGTTACTCGACAGTGACTGGAATAGAGCTTGCTACCTTTTACTCTGAAGAATGGTATCGTATACACCTAAGTCTGTTTTTACACGGTAGATTGGTTCCAAAAGAAGCCGTGTAAAAAAAAAAAAAAACGTGTAAAAAAAGACATTGATCTTATGCAAAAATGGGTGATTTGTTCCTAATCTCTAAAACCTATTAAAATTAGTGAAAAACAAGAATTTTTAAGAACAAGAATTCATGTTTATTTTATTAAATCAAATATATAATGCTTATTTTCACAAGCATAGTAATTAATGATAAAAAAGATATGCACTCTAATCTTAAAAGTAATATAAATTAAATGTATGGCAAGTTCAGGAACTAAAAAACTATGTTGTGAACGAAAAGAATAGGTTATTCAATTTTTAAGGTAAAAAATAAAATAAAATAGAATAAGTGATAATCATAAATACAACAACATAAATTTAATTGCTGTCGTCATCAGTTATTCGTAAATAACTGAATAAATACAAAATATTTTTTGGCTTACCTTTTATCTTAATGCGTTAAAATTAAATTTAATGGAAAATCAAATTTGCCTGCAAAAAATTTCTTTACCAAACACGTCTTATTGCATTGACAGTTCACAAAATATTAACACGTTTCAATTGCTCTGACCAGTAAATTTTATTGTATGCACATAAAGGGAATTCCCCTACTTGTTTGTACGCGCTAAAGGGGAATTCACTTAAATCTTTAAGCTAGTGTTCGCAAACTATCGATACTATCGATGGTTTCAGACTTTTTTCTTTCATAAATACTTTTTTGTGATATGAACATACTTCGCAAAAATTAAATTTGACAAAAAAAATTTAAGTACATAAAATTTCAAATCGTGCTAAATGGAATAAAATCGTGTAAAAAAATTAAAAATATTCAATTTTCAAACCGTGTTATATCAAAACCGTGTACAAAAAGACCGTGTAAAAACAGACTTAGGTGTAATCGACTTCGGTGAGGCTTTACCCCTTTAAATTGTGAGACTGCATAGTGGACATCCTAATGATCGTAAGCATTTGTAAAGGATTTCGTATGAATTGTCTTCCTCGAGAATATACCATAGATCAGGTGTGGCCAAACTTTTGGGATCCGGGGTCTACTCCACATTTAAAAAAATCGAAGGCGGTCTACCAATGGCTGAGCTAAATTAACGTACATATTTATTTTCGGTAACAAGAAAAAATGCTAAATTATGTAATTTTTCTAAAAAAAAAAACTTAATATTAATATTTAAAAAATAAAAATTTACTGACGAAAATATTCAAAGTATTCATATATCAAAAACTGACCATCCTATTCACTTCGTTTAGTTGAAATGTGGCACTGTATATCTGCGACAAGTTTATCATATTGTGGCTGGTATGAGCTTATTGCAATGCAGTAACACCAAATTAAATGTTCATCTGTTACATGCGACCAATGTTTGTTTTTTGTTCATGGCTGCAAAAGCAGATTCTCAAAGATACCTTGATCCAATGTAGGATTTGAAATACAAAATCACAATTTATAAATATTTGGAAACATTTCCTCAGAAACTAATTTCCAAAAATCAGTATCGCTAAATATATTCTGGATGTAAGAAATATGTAGCATCTTAATTTAATAATTTCTTCCTCGAACGTGACTGATGTGATATCTATTAAATGTCGTATTTTTTCAGATACGTTGACCATCAATGTTAACATTTTCATTGTGACAATATCCATCAATTTTGACATTTTCATTAAATGGAAATATCATAAAATTTCTTTCTTTCAACATAATTAAGTCAGCGAATCTTCTTTCAAATTCTTCAAACAAAACAAGTAAGTGTTAAACGAAATCTTCGAAGTCTCGGTTTGGATTATGGGTGCACTCTTCCTCCATGTTTTTGAAGTTTCTCATTTCATGTTTTCTTAATTGAAATGCATACCTTTCTTTAGTTTCTTTTAATGTTTTAATCGCACTCATGTCCGTTTTAGTTTTTATATAAATCGTAAACCTTTAATCATAAATCTTTAAATCGTAAATCTTTGCACAGTTTGTTTCTTGTTTTAAAGCGTAGACTGCAATAAATTTTTATTTTAAATAATTTATTGATTCTGTTTTATAAGTCATAAATTAAATTGTTAATATTCGAAGTCATTATCGGGATGGTCGCGCGGACTACCTAAAATATATTCGCGGTCTACCAGTCGACCGCGGTCGACGTCTTGGCCACCCCTGCCATAGATAATGAGTCGAACTCACTAGACAGTGATTTGGTCAGTCAGCCCTCTTAAGATCCCAAAAGCTCACTAATTTTGGCTCAAGGTATTCAAAAAGGACTCAGAACATGCAACAGTGGATCGCATTGCTGGAAGAGCTGAGACACTAGCTGTCAAGGCATGCTTAGTGAATAGAAGGAAACTAAAATCATATTGGATTTCAAAATTATGGAACCATTTACAAATGGCAACAAGAATTGATTGAGGCTGAACAAGGTAGATGGACTTATAGTTTTAAACCTTCTCTCGATTTTCACAAAGAAGCGCAGTTTCTTTCTCTATCATCGGAGTACCTCCATAAAAGGTCTCCAAGCATTGCTTGTATACGCGGTCAGGTTGGGACCATTGTACACAAAGTATTCGCATGTGATCTCACAGGCACGGAAGAACTTAATCCGTTTCTCCGCTAAAATCTTCTGCACAAAATAAAAGAACATAATTTACTCAAAATGATCTGTGAGGATAGTTCCATAACATAATGAGCAACAGATATTATCATAACAACAATTTGGTAAAATCATTGTAAGAGGTATTTCTCTTCTGATAAACCATTATTAATTATTTTTACAATACTGATTATTAAATTTTGTAACATTAATCCTGATAATTATGGTGCTGCAAAATATTGTCTCAGAACAATGTAATCTGCAATACTAAATTTCCCCCAGCATAGTTTACCAACTTGTAATTTTAGTTTTGTATCATATTTCATAAATCTTATAAACTGTGAACAGACAATGCAGATTTTTGATAGGATGCATAGTAATATAGTAGAATTATAGTTTAAATTTCTCTTTTTCTCACATTTTCAATATAATACATCATTTTATAACTTTTACTCTCATCATATAAGTGGCAGTTTATAATCAAGACTGCATTTAGTCTTCAGAAATACCCTATTTGGCAATTTTAGTACAGTATATTTCTCAACATATTTCATATAATATTAGGAAGTCTGTAAATATTTTGCTATATTATTTTTTCGCTTTTTGAATTTGCTTTACTGTTTATTACATCTTTTGTTTCACTAAGCTCTTAATAGTTGCGCAAACTGAACTGCTGCAAAGCATTAACTGAATATAACCTCTGATAACAGTAATATGTTCTTAATTAGTTATCAAATAATTTAAAAGTTTGTTGATTTGAGAAGCGCGAAAAATTAAAATAGAAAGAAATGACAGTTTTCTCACTTTTAATTGATTTTAAGGACATTTTATTAGCAAGTATTATGAGTTACTGCTTCATTTGAAACGAACAAAGCTAGCTTATTTCAAGAGAGAACCACCTAGCCCATCTGGCCTTGTTGCCATTCTCTTCAATACAAACTCTAACATTTAAATCCCTTCTGATCCCGGGGAAACGGAAGATAAACTAAGGGACACCGAGAGGTCCAACATAGTGGAATTGTCTGTGTCTAGTTTCCTAAGTCACGTGATGAAGCGAATGTCCCCCTTTCACTGAACGACCCGACTCTGTTAGATTAACGGGATTACGAGAACCCGGTGCGCGTGCCCATCTGTCGCGATCCTTCGGCTTTAAACTGTTTCCACAGAGCTGAACCATTTCAAGGAGCTCTCTTTCGTTTTTCTTATATTTTTTCAATCAACACTGAAGCATAAATGTTTGAATCTTGTTTAAGTGACAAAACAGAAAGGAAGGCGATGGAATAATTTTCTACAAAAGCAAATGCTGAAAATGTTTGCCACCCTTTTGAACGTCGAACCCAAGTTTCTTGACAAACTTTGAAACGTTTTGGGTGTTATTGATGAAATTTCCTTATTTGTTTCGATTGGTCGATGTTTGCAGACAAGAATGTCCATTGAAAATAGTCATCTCCCTTTTAACTGTTTAAACTTCCCGAGCACTTCAATTGTCAAATGCATATGAAGTCTTGCAGAAACAATAACTGTAGCCACTCCGCAATTGACGTTTTTCATTCAAATCAAAGAATAAGCACATGAATTTTATTGTTACATTATGAAATGAATTTTCAAATAAAGAAATAAAAATAAGTTGAACGACAATTAACTCAAATTATGTGCGCAAAATCGGATTAAATTATTTATGTTTAAAAAAAAAATTCCGCACTCATTGAAAAAAACGCTAATTGTAAATAATAGACATGTTAACCCTTCTTTGCATAATGGTGGAAGTCGGACTCCACACCTAAATATGGAAAAGTGAAGCAGCGCACCCCATATTGCCAGGGCACATGACAACAACAACCAATGAGTTTAACACACCATTCTCCATAATAATAAATATTTAAAGATATGTTAACCCTTCTTTGTATAATGGTGGAAATTTCCATTATAACCTATAATGCCCAAAAATTATATGAAAGAACAAGTTCACTTTAAGTTGATCGTGTTTGGATACCTTTTTAATGTCCATTGCATAAAAAGAAACATAGCTGTCAAAAATAAACAAGTGTCATTATCAGTGAAACGAGCTTAAAGTTGTCTCATTCCGCTGTTTGTTGTAGTTGCAATAAACGTATGATTTCGTTTACAATTTTGTTTTATTATATTAGAGTTTCTATTGCTAAAAAATTGAAAATGAGTGGAAGAAAGGTTTGTAACACGTGTTTCTGTTATTTTCCTCTTTTATTTCTATTTAGTACTAAGCTAATGATCTAACTTTGGATGATGATGGAAATTTTTCGCATATTGTTTTTTGCTAAATTTATACTATAAATATATACTAAGATTTTTTTAACCATTTTTCCTTTAATTTTGAACATGAATTATATCAACTTGATTTATTTCACCAATAAAGAAAAAATCATGCAAAAAAGGGTTAAATAAGCAAAGGTTTTTTTTTTTATATTGCTGCCAATGAATAACCCAAAAAAAAGGGGTAATTTAAAAAATTCTTATTTTGTTCGGAATTTTCATAAGAGCGCTTGAAAAGTCGTAACTTTCGATCCTTTATAAGGTTACTTATCCCACCATGTAATAAATTCGAATGATACAATATTCCGCTGCGGACCACATCAGAAACGGCGGATTGAGATTATATTTCTCCTTTTAAAAATGACATCAATATTTGAATGCAGTGTATAGGGAGGAAACAACAACGTCAGATACTCACTTTTTTATACTCCGGCAATTTTTTTAAAAATAAAATAATAACAAAATTGGCTTATTTTTTTTTTTTTATACTTTTAATTAAATATGGGCCATTGCATTTCCTGATGGAATGGAAAGAAATTCCATCTGATGAACCTTTCGTTCTGAGCTGCAGAGCAACATTTCGGGTAGTCGATGTTTTTGTCGACTGCCCTGCACAACTGTTATGCGTGCCTTATGAACAATAAAAAGGATTTACTATATCTCGTGAAAGCTCTATAGCAGGGGCGGCCAAGACGTCGACCGCGGTCGACTGGTAGACCGCAAAGACATTTTAGGTAAACCACGCGACCATCCCGATAATGACCTCGTTATTAACATTTTAATTTATGACTTATGACATAGAACCAATGAATTATTTAAAATAAAAATTTACTACAGTCTACGCTTTAACACCTAAAACAAACTGTGCAAAGATTTACGATTTAAAGATTTATGATTAAAGGTTTACGATTTAAAACCTAAAACGCACATGATGAGTGCGATAAAAACGTACAAAAAAACTATAGAAAGGTATGGATCTCAATCAAGAAAACATGAATTGAGAAACTTCAAAAACATGGAGGAAGAGTACATCCATAATCCAAACCGAGACTTCGAAGTTTTCTATATATACTTATTTGTTTTGTTTGAAGAATTTGGAAAAAGATTCACCGACTTAATTAGGTTGAAAGAAATACTCAATTTTATGATATTTCCATTTAATGAAAATGTCAACATTGATGGAGTATCTGAAAAAATAGAACATTTAACAGATATCACATCAGTCACGGTCGAAGAAGAAATTATAAATTAAGATACGATATATTTCTTAGATCCAGAGCATATTTAGCGATACTAATTTTTGGAAATTAATTTCTGAGGAAACGTTTCCAAATATTTACAAATTGATTTTGTATTTGAAATCATAATTTGGATCGAGGTATCTTTGCGAATCAGCTTTTTCAACCATGAACAAAATCAAACATTGGTGGCATTTAATAGACAATCATTTAATTTCGTGTTTATGCATTGCAGTAATCTCGTACCAGCCACAATGTGATAAACTTGTCGCAGATATACACTGTCAAATTTCAACTAAACGAAGTGAAAAGTATGGCCAGATTTTGATACATGAACACTTTGATTATTTTTGTCAGTAAATTTTTATTGTATAAATATTAAGTTTTTTTTTTAAAAAAAATTACATAATTTACCATTTTTTTTTGTCACCGAAAATAAATATGTACGTTAATTTAGCTCGGCCATTGGTAGACCGCCTTCGATTTTTTAAATGTGGAGTAGACCGCGGATCCCAAAAGTTTGGCCACCCCTGCTCTATAGCATTTAAAATGGTAGAAGGCAAATCAAAATGGAGTCTTAATTAAAGAACAAGAGAGTATTTTTCTCCAAAAAGTTTATGCAAAATTTATTCGTGCCTTTTTGTAACAAAAGAAAATATCTTTTAAAAAAAATTAGAAATATATATTTATTTTTGATTGTCATGCAAAAATGTAGTACAGAGAGAATCTCCTTTTTTCTTTCCATCGGAATCATTTCCATCTGCGCCAGAGGTGGAAACTTCTCCATTGATGAGAATGTCAATCAAGCAAAAACAAATAAAATTGTGAACGGACTTATTTAGAAAAAGCCTTTGCTAAATGCATGAGTTTGCGTGATTGATATACTTGTCTACAAATGTGCATAATTAGAACCTATATTCAAAGAAAGAAAATTTCTTTCAAATGTAGAACCAATTCTAAGTCTTTCCAAACAATGGAAATGCAAGGAGAAATAGCTTTGGATCATTATTAGTTTTTAAGGCATATTTCTTATTAAATTGCGGGAAATGATTTGCCGTAACAAGAAGGCAATTGAATTTTATGAACAATTTAGAATAATTTAAAAACGTTAGTATGTTCAAGAAAATATCTTCTTTTCTAAGCATGGATTTATATGAATGGGTCAATATTTATATTCTGACAGTACTGAGAAATAGATCTTGATATTTTTATTAAATACTTATTCAATTTTTATTATTTTGATTAGTATTTTTGTTTTTCACAACATTCAACGTTATCAACTTTAGTACAACAAGACAGAAAACACATTCTTTTGCATAACAGTTTCGTAGCATTCTTCGCTTCGCTTCACACATACACTATATATATATATATATATATATATATATATAGGCGACCAATCCATTTAGGGAAATACGATGGGTAGATTTTATTTCCTCAAAATTCTCGTTTTATGTAAATAATGAGTAGCATGCACTTGTTTCAAAGGAGAAAACCAAAAAAATTCCCCTATCGACAATGCCAAGCTCTCGTTTCTTAGAAGTGGTTGGATTTGTGGGGAAGTGGCTAGGATTTGGTCGTACACTACGAACTGGTTTCACTGCCGAGTGCTGCTCAGCCCTGTAAAGAAACCGGGAAAACAAAATTTATGCTGTTCATTATTTTTCAACCTATTAAAACGTACAAAAAGGGAAAAAAATGCCATAAATAATTAGTAGAATTGGACGGAACAATTTTGTCCTGTAATATGTGCAAATTTAAAAATAAATATTTTAAAAATTCACTCATTCTATTAAACTCCCCCAAGCAATATGTCCGAATGCAAATTTATAGCGAGCCCTTCTTATTATGAGCCCTTCTCAAGACACCACTGTTCAAAAAAACGGTAGAAATACAGTAAAAATCACTGTTATTTGAATAGCTGTAATAGGAACACTAAAGATTTACAGTAAATTTTACTGTAAAATTAAAAGAGAGAAAACTGCTTATCACCGCGCATGCGCTTCAAATTGGTGGGATTATCGTTTGCTTTTATTCTAAAACGACGCCATTTTTTTTATTTTCATTTGCATTCGTTTCCTTGTAATTATATATATTGCTTGTGTTAAGAATTTTGAAAGGTTTGAATTTCCCTTGTAACTGAATCCCCGGATGTAAGGTAAAGTACAATTTTCTTATCATTTATTATACAATTAGTTTACTTTTATTGATATAAATTCGTATAAATTTGATTGAACATTTCAGAAAATTTTAAGCTTAATTAATAGAAGAACTTGAATAGAGTGTCAATATATTTTTACTACTTTACTAATATTTAGAATATTTTACACTAGTTTATCAACAAATCTGATTATTACTTTAATCATCAAAATTTCTTATTACAATAGTTTTTTATTTAAGCGTTTTGATTGTTATAAGAATTACTTGATTATCCAATTTCAATTTCAAAAGAAATATGATTATCTATTTTAAGTTTTTTTTTAGAATTATTTTATTAAATATGTTAAAGTTCATTGAAAACCATAATTAACAGAAACAGAAGTAAATGAGTAAAAGCTTTTCTTATTTGTTTTTTGCCTAATTCTGCAAGCTTTCTAATTTAATTTATTTAACATATGTTATGTTCAACATTTTTTTCTAATACTATTGTGCACATTAAACATTACCTCTTAATATAATTGCAATTTATTTTAAAATACAAAAATTTTAAATATGTAAAAGTTTTGGAAAATTAAAAAAATTACAAACGAAGGTAAAGTATTCATAACTTTTTGCATTCTTTTAAAAAACAATTTACTGTTTGTGAATTGTAAGTAAAAAATTTTAAAATGATCATAAAACTTAATCTAAATAAATTTTTGCTTATTAGTTTTAGATTTCCACACATCTTCTCGAAATGCAATTGATATTATAGATTTATCTTGCATATTATGTATTATTTATATTTATATATTAATACATAATATGTATACATTGAAATGCTTTTACTCAAAAGAGAAAGTTTGTTGTTACATTTATTAACCTCTTCACATAATATTACTCTGATAACATTCTATTTAAGAAGAGTTATATAAATATATAAAATTAAAATAAAAACAATCAAAACAAATTATTTTAGTTAAATGTGTTTTTCCAATGTAATTCGAATTTTATTCATAATCCCTTGTCAGGTAAATATATAAAGCTGGTGTCAATATGCATGCTTAATAGAAACCAATATTTCTAAAAAAATTTCCTAACTTTGGACAATTTTGGAGGATTTCAATGAGAAAGACTTAACTCTGAGAGAACTTTTATTT
Source organism: Latrodectus geometricus (assembly GCA_026290005.1). Lineage (NCBI taxonomy): Eukaryota > Metazoa > Arthropoda > Arachnida > Araneae > Theridiidae > Latrodectus > Latrodectus geometricus. The sequence goes on from JAPDSC010160562.1 coordinate 10,678, forward strand.
TACTTTTGAGATAACTATTTACAAAATTGATGAAATTCAACTTTGAGCAAATGTTTTATAAAATAATATTTCAGAAATTATTATTTTTTTCTGTAGAAATTTAATTTTCTTATTTATTAATTGAAAATAATTACAAAATACGAATACATTTATTTAAACATGCATTACAAATACATTTAGTTTAAATTTATTATTTCTAGGGGTGATATATTTTTATCAACAAAATACATTATATTGATAAATGGAATAGTAGGGAATGAAGATGTAATTTTATGGAAACTTTATTCATGTGTTTTTCAATATTTTATGTGCTTAATATAAAATATCTGAAAGAGCTATCTGGAACAATGAAATTTATTCAAATGTGTTTATTTTTATTCAGATATATTTTAGTGACATTAGAATGAATTATTTTTCATGAACCAGCATCATATAATACCAAATTATTTTTAATAAGTTTTAAAAATATCTTGTTTCTTAATTTATATGAGGAAACCTTTTCACCATTCATTCAAAAATAATAATTTTAATTTATTGTTTCTTATTCCTTTTAGTAATACTGATTAAAAGAATTTATAAATTATTGAAAAAAAATTTGAAACGATAGACTGAAGATATAATTTCTGATAACATAAATGAAACATGAAGGAAGTAAATTCTATATTCTATTTAATTAATATTTATTAAAATGATATAAAATCCTCAATTATCAGAACAGTTATAATTGGATGAATCTAAAAAGCACTTGTTAACTTTTTAGAGAAATATATTTTGGGGAAAAATAATCAATTATATTAAACAATAAAATTTTAAGAATTTTACTTCTAAGAATTTTACTAAGAATTCTAAGAAATTCTCGAGGAACCAAATGGAAAAAATCTGTCAAAGATGGTATTCAATCACGCTTACTATCTCTCTTAAATAATTTGTCTAATTTTGAATGGTTATAATTAAAATGTGGGATAAATAAACAAAAAAAATCTTTGCTATTGTTTGTGTGTTGTCAATTATCAAATAGAAATACTTTTTTTCCTCAGAGTTTTTATTTGCTTTTATTATAATGGAAAAAAAAAATCAAATAGATTAAATGATATCAAAAAGTTAACTTTTATTGTCTTTACAGTATAATTGAAATACCATATAGATAACTAATTGTCCTTTGTCTTTTTAGCAAAGATTTTATTCTATCCTTAGTTTATAAAACCGTAGGTAATTCGAAAATTGATTTTAGTTTAGTTTTATATCTTTTTCAATACAACACTTCTCTTTCTTTCTTTCTTTCTTAAAAATTCGTTATTAAAAATTCAACCTACATTTAAACTGACGACTTTGGGGTAAAAAAGTCTAAATAAATAATCATCGTATTTGGTACTGAAAGTTAAATAATTGTTAATAGAATGCTCTAAAAAATGATTTATTTTACAATGTAACATTTATATTCTTTTTGCTAAGTATATTGAATTAAAAAATGACTTCATATTTCAATCATTTAATACTTGTTAAATTACTCAGCGCATAATAAGAAAATTGGCTATTGTGTATTAAACTAATTTATACTCTCAGTTAAAATAAAAATATAACAATGTGTGTGTGTGTGATACTTTTCAATGAGTTTCTATTCTTCTACAAATTTAATAAAATTGGTCAAAAAATTGAAAGGAATTCTTTGTACACTGTTAAAAAAAATGGAAGAAATACAGTAAAAATCACTGTTATTTAAATAGCTATAACAGGAACATTGAAGATTACAGTAAATTTTACTGTCAAATTCAGAGAGAGAAAATCGTTTGTCATCGCGCATGCGCTTCAAATTGGTGGGATTATGGTTTGCTTTTATTCTAAAACGGCGCCATTATTTATTTTCATTTGCATTCGTTTCAGTGAAATTATAAATGTTGCTTGTGTTTAGAATTTTGAAAGGTTTGAATTTCCCTTGTAACTGAATCACCAAATATAAGGTAAAGTACAATTTTCTTATTATTTATTATACAAACTATTAGTTTACTTTTATTGATATAAATTCGTATAAATTTGATTAAATATTTCAGAAAATTCTAAGCTCAATTTATACAAAGGAGTTTGAATAAAGTGTCAATATATTTTTACTAGTTTATTAAAATTTAGAATGTTTTGTACTAGTTTGTTAATAAGCTGATTGATATTTTAATCATGAAAACTTCTTAGAAATTATAATAATATTTTATATAAGCGTTTTGATTGTTATAAAAATTACTTGATTATCGAATTTCATTTTCTAAAGAAATAGAATTATATGTTTTATATTTTTTTAGAATTCTTTTATTAAATATGTTAAATTCCTGGAATAAAAAAAAACTATAGAATAAAGAACTATAATTAAGAAACAGAAGTACATGAGTGAAAGCTTTCTAATTTGTTTTTGCCTAATTTATTTAAAATATGTTGTGCTCAACAACTTTTCTAATACTATTGTATACGTATGGTAATTTAGTATTATAGTAAACATAGTGCACATTAAACGTTACCTTTTAACATAGTTACAATTTTTTTAAAAGTTAAAACATTTTAAATATGTAGATGTTTTGAAAGATTAAAAAATTACAAAGGAGGATTTGTAAAGAAAGTTTAATAGAAAAGTCGCATAATAACTATTAATAGTAGGACTATGCTGGCTAAAGTCTTTTGATGTCAACTCCAGGCACATTTGAGAACTGGAATAAATGTTAAATTTTTGCAAGCAAATCTGCTGTATGTCTAATTTCTATTTTTTGTATTTCAGGTGCTTATTCAACATTAACCCCTGTCGAGGGACCAAATCCAAAAAATCTGTCAAAGATGGTGTTCAAGCACGCGTATTATCTCTTTTAAATAGTTTGTCTAATTTTGAATGATTATGATTAAAATGTAGGATAAATAAACAAAACAAGTTCATTGCTATTGTTTGTGGGTTGTCAATTATTAAATAGAAACTCTTTATTTCCACAGAATTTTTATTTGCTTTTATTATTATGGAAAAAAGTTTAAAGGAAAAAAAAATCTAAATAATATCAAAAAGTTAACTTTTATTGTCTGTACAGTATAATTGAAATACCATATTGTTAACTAATTGCCCTTCGTATTTTTAGTAAAAAGGAATTTTTTGAAGGTTTTATTCTATCCTTAATCTATAAAATGGTAGGTAAATCAAATATTGATTTTATGTTTAGTTTTATATCTTATTCAATATAACTATTCTTTCTTTATTTCTTAAAAATTCGTTATAAAAATTCAACTTACATTTAAAATTACGACTTTGGGGTAAAACGTCTAAATAACTAATCATCGTGTATGGTATTCAAAGTTAAATAATTGATAAATGTAAAATGATATCTTCTGCAATGTAACATTTATATTCTTTATGCTACGTATATTGAATTACAAATAGCTTCATATTCAATCATTAATATTTGTTAAATTACTTAGCACATAATAAGAAAGTGGGCTATTGTGTATTTTATGCTCTCAGTTAAAATAAAAATATATCAATGATACGTTTCAATGAATTTCAATTCTACTAGAAATTCGATAAAATTGGTCAAAAAACAGAAAGGGTTTTTGTATTTAAACATTAAATATGTTAACATTTCATAGAATATGAAAGAAGTATCTTATATGTTTCAATTGGAAATCATTTAAATAACAATCATAGTAATTAAACATTGTGTCTGGATTCATTATACATTTATCTTTAAATATTTATCAAATTGCTTATGCAAAAAATATTTGCAAAATGAAAAGTATATATTTTAAATTGTTTGATTCTAAAAAATAGTTAAATAAAAAAGGTTTTAAAAATAATTATGTTATAATATAAATCTTTCTGCATCCATAATATATTATGAGTTTCAAGAAAACATTAATGCACTTATTTAATGAGAAAAGGGATGAATTAAATTTTCTTAATTTTTTTTTTCTTGTCATGAGAAAAATAATCTACATTTCTTTCAAAAATTATCTTAACATAAAAATTAATTCCTAAGTAAATGTTTCATGAGAACTAAAACAAAGTGGAGGGGAGAATGAAAATAGAAAAAAAATTATGAAAACCTGATGATAGCTGTAAATAGCAAAAGATTTAAAATAGGTGCTGGAAAGGTTGAAGGAAAATGTATAGTAAAGAGTGCAAAAATTACCTAAAAAAAAATGCTGTAAAAATTACAGCAAAAAGTGCTGTAAAAATTACAGCAAAATATGCTGTAAAAATTACAGTTAAATATGCTGAAAACTTTATACGGATATGCTGTAAATTTACAGTAGATTATACTGGCGCCCAAATTGCCAGCACTTTTTGCTGTAAAATAACAGTGTTTTTTTTAGAGTGTATTAATCATTAAATATCTTAACTTTTGATAGACTAAGAAAGAAACATATATTTCAATTGGAAATTATTTAAAAAACAATCATAGTAATTAAACATTGTGTCTGGATTCATTATACATTTATCTATAAATATTTATAAAATATACAATGCAAAAAATATTTGTAAAATGAGTATATATTTTAAATTGTTTGATTCTGAAAAATAGTTAAATAAAAAAGGTTTTGAAAACAATTATGTTATAATATAAATCTTTCTGCATACATAATATATTAAGAGTTTCAAGAGGACATGAATGCACTTATTTAATGAGAAAAGGGATGAATTACATTTTTTTGTCATGAGGAAAATAATCCACGTTTGATTCAAAAATTATCTTACATAAAAATGAACTCCTAAATAAATGTGTCATGAGAACTAAAACAAAGAGGAGGGAAGAATGAAAAATAGAAAAAAATTTATGAAATCATGATAGCAGTAAATAGCAATAGGTTTTAAAATAAGTTCAGGAAAGTGTGAAGTAAAATGTATTGTAAAAAGTGTTGTAAAAATTATATCAAAAAGTGCTGTAAAAATTACAGCAAAAAATGCTGTAAAAATTACAGCAAAAAATGCTGTAAAAATTTTACGGATATGCTGTAAAATTTACAGCAGATTATACTGCAGCCCAAATTGTCAGTACTTTTTGCAGTAAAATAACAGTGTTTTTTTTCAGAGTGCACGCCACACCAGCGGAAGGAACCGAATGGGTGCTGCAAATGATGCTTTCTTTCTAATCGTCAATGAAGAAGATAACGAAGTTCTTTTAGCTTTAACATAATTCCGATGATAGGTGTCCTATGCTTTTGTCATGAATCACGCCTTAAAATGTTGGTTCTGCAGAATGATGCACACACAATGCATTTCATAACTGCGAAATAAATTGGAATATAAACACAATTTATTGAATAAAATAATGAATGTCATATGTGTCTTATAAAAAACGAGTTCTCTGTTTGAAGATTCTACAGTCGATTAGATTACTTTCGATAGGAGAAGTTGGGAAAAATTCAGTCGTTGAATTTATGCTTTACATCTAAGGTTTAGGAGTTGAAATGAGATCTACGAATTCAAACTATACTTTTGAATGCATTTCATAGTACAAAAGTATTATATTCTGACAGGCATTGAAGCGTGAATTTTTCTCGCTATTTTTTTTATGACAGTCACGATGTTTTGTTCAGTTTGAAGTTTATCCATAAACTTAACCCTTCTTTCCATGATTTTTTCTTTATTGGTGAAATTAATCAAGTTAATATAATTCATGCTCAAAATTAAAGGAAAAATGGTTAAAAAAATTTTAGTATATATTTATAGTATAAATTTAGCAAAAAACAATACGCTAAAAATTTCCATCATCATCCAAAGTTAGATCATTAGCTTAGTACTAAATAGAAATACAAGAGGAAAATAACAGAAACACGTGTTACAAACCTTTCTTCCACTCATTTTCAATTTTTTAGCAATAGAAACTCTCATATAATAAAACAAAATTATAAACGAAATCATACGTTTATTGCAACTACAACAAACAGCGGAATGAGACAACTTTAAGCACTGATAATGACACTTGTTTATTTTTGACAGCTATGTTTCTTTTTATGCAATGGACATTAAAAAGGTATCCAAACACGATCAACTTAAAGTGAACTTGTTCTTTTATATAATTTTTGGGCATTATAGGTTATGATGGAAATTTCCACCATTATTCAAAGAAGGGTTAAAAAAGATAGTAAAATTAATGCGATAAAAAGATAGTAAAATTATTTCGATTTTAACCTGTTTAAGAAAAGAAAGCAGGTTGAAATCGCATGTTTGTAAAATAGAATATATATAATATAAGTGTGAGATTTTAAAACTAATTTTTTAATAAATTGCTATTATAAAGTATTATTTATGTTATTATAATACTTAAGTTATTTAAGTTATTATAAAATATTATTTAATATGCGCCACATAAGAAATAAAAAGGCAAAAGAGAATACAGATTTAAAATTCTTACTTTCATTCAATAGGTGTAAAATGAGTCTTTTACGTACTCTGTTTCGAAATTGCATTTTTAAAAACACATTTTTCTATTTTATCGATGTAAGAAAACACTCAAAAAATCCACTCGTTCTTGTCCTAGAATGCGAGCTCCTTACGACGCATGCCTAATGCAGGGTGGACACTTTTTTTTTTTTTTTTTTTTTTTTTTTTTTTTTGTCTTCCTTTTACTGACGATGGAAAGTTAGATCATAAGAAACTGGCATAACATCAAAATGTGTCCCGTGAAATGGAGACAAAAGAGACTAAAAAATCCTCGATTTCTACAGTTAGAAAGGTTTTTTTCTATTAAAATGTGTCCTGTGAAATGGAGGCAAAAGAGACTAAAAAATCCTCGATTTCTACAATTAGAAAGGTTTTTTCTATTAAAATAGGTCGATCCAAGTTCCTCAATCATAACGTAAAAAAAATGGAAAGACATTGAAAAGAACCAGATGATAAAAATATAAACGAAAGATGCATAAAAAGAAGACATTTTTCAAAATCGGCGTCAATGGAATTTGGCAGGGAAAAAAGCGGATTATAAGATATTGAAACTTATACTATGGATCTGTGTGCTTTTCCAACACTTGCATGATTTTGGAAAGCTTTTTGTAATGGATTCCAAAGGACTAAGAGAGAATATTTCTCAGGAGTTTCTTTTGTTTTATCTAAATTTAAACTTATTGCGCAAGACTTTCAATATCATTGCATATTACATAAATTTATATTTAATATGAAGGTTCCTATAAATGCGGACACTCGTTTCTGCGAATCAATACGCGTGAGTTACTCTGTGCAAATAATTTCAGGGAATCGCCTGTTTTTCCAAGGATTTTTATAAACTCATTTCGTAAGATTATGAACAGAAATCGTCTGCGTGAATTAATTTTTTGCTATGAATGAAAACGACTAGTTTTAGTCGTATACTCAAACCATCAAACACTGTTGCTTTTTTCTTCAATAGGATCCTGGCCGTCGGACATTTGCAAACATCGATGAGTCGAAACAAATAGGGAAGCTTTATCAATAACACCCAAAACGTTTGTCAAGAAATTTGATTCGACATGGTGGCAAACATTTTCAATCAGTCACAGCGCCTTCCTTACACAGTGTTGACAATCTTCAAACCTTTATGCTTCCGCAGAAGAGCTGCCAAAAAGTGGAGGCCATCAACACTATCCACGAGCTCACAAGCAGCAGAAGGAATTACTTTGAAAGACTGCTATCAAAACTTTTTTTCAAAGTTTCTATTGCAGCTGAAGCTCCATGCTTTTTTTACGCGTCCTTAGCAGTTTACGATACGCTGAAAAGATTATGTGCATGACTGAGTGAAGGCACTCTCGGAATGCAGTGAGTTCGAAACCAGACTTTATGGAAGACCCGTTATATTCATTAGTGGTGGCAAGTTAAATAGGTGTTGGTCACACTCAGTGGTGTTGTGCTAATTTTTTTTTTTTTTTACCGGAACGCGTATATATAATTATATAGACAGGCGGCCGCTCTGTGCGGTCTCATGTCCCAAATTTGACGACGGGGGGGGGGTGGAGATTTCCTCCAATTTTCGCCTGTCGCCAGGATCGGCCCTGTATAGAGCATAAAAAGGAAAGGAAACGAAAAATCATTACGAAACCCATTTTGTATATATATATATATATATATA
>JAPDSC010160562.1:18840-45132 GCA_026290005.1 Latrodectus geometricus
TTAGTGTTTTCATGTATTGTTAAAAATATTTATGCAATATTTTTAACAATACATGAAAACACTAATGGTTTTTATAAAATATTCCAAATAGGATTATGTTCAGGATCTTGGTGTTGAATTTTCCTTGTTTTGTTGTCATCCGCTGAACGATGAGACCTTAACCAAGTTTTTACATAATTATCTGGTTTAAATAGTTGTTGTGGTGGGCCATTCTTTTTTATAAATAAAAGATTTGCTAGATTTTCAATTAATATTTTATTTCTTTGTTCATTTAAAATAATATTCATATTACTGAATCCGCTCTCTCACTCTGCCGAACTGCAAGGTACAATATTTATGTATAGAATTAACATTTCTACATCTTCAGGAATTACTTTGCCTCCAGTATCAATATAATCTCTAAACGCATTGACATATCGCATCGGTGATATTAAATTAAATCTGGTGCATAATGACTGGATTTCATTTTCTCCATAGCCAATTTCAGCAATTCTTTTAAATTTTTTTTTTCAATACGTCAGCCAATTCTCGTTATCAGAAATCCTCTTTAGTTCCGGAACGCGTTCCTGTCCAAAAAGGAAGTACCGGAACGACGTTCCGGAGCGTTCCGGCTCGACAACACCACTGATCACACTATCCTCCATGCGAAATGATTCTTCTAGGGGTGTTCAAAGCTTCTAAATGAGCCTCACAGGGAGGCATGCCGGTGAATGAGTTAAATTATATCGGATGTCATTGCAAGTTTAGGCGTATACACGCAAGACAAATTTAGTTAGATCAAAATGCTGAGAATGTAACCCTTTTTAGAAAATAAATAAATAGGTCCTCAACGTTAAACTACATTTGCGTTAAACAAGTTAACTAAAATTCTAAAACTGGTTAAAACATTTTATATATAATCCCTTTTAATTGTTTATGATGAAAGAAAAGTACAAAATATTAAAATTTATAATACTCACTTAATAGCAGCTCCTGAAATATATCCGAGTTATTCCATTCAGACATCCCACGTGTTTGCTGGAAACTACTTTCTCGCTTCCCGACGAGAGAGGCGTATAGGAGGAACTTAAGAAGACCACGCCTTTAATCAACAGTTTTCACTCGCATTGGATGGTAGAGTCGGACCCTGTAGCCAATAAGGAAGTGATAAGGATTAAGGTTGAGCTTTGGGTTTTTTTGAGGGGAAGGGGAGTCTGCTTAAATGTTTAGCATGGGTATCAACGAAATCATTTTTATCACTTTTACATCTAGAATGGGTAGGGGAGCATTTACTGAACCAATGCAGTGTAATAGAAAATTATTTTCAAATGTATCAGAATTAGAAGCCATTTTTTTAAATTTAAATTAAAAGTGAGTTAATTTCAGGGCTTCGAACCGTAATTTTTTTTGTTCCGGTTTTCGTTCCGGTTCAACTAAAAAATTAAAATCGGTTCAATTCCGGTTTTCACTCCACCAAAAATAACGGTTTTCGGTTCAGTTCCAGTTTTCGCTCCGCCAAAAATAACTGTTTATCGTTTCAGTTCCAAATGAATAAATTCATTTTATGTATATTCTTATTTGTACTAGAAATATAATTGTATCATAAACCAAAAATGTAATTTTATCAAAATTTAGAAGATTTTATTCTATTTTTAATTGGTACACTATGTAAATTGATACAAACAGCAGGTACGATCAGAGCGGTGAGCAGAGGACGGCGAGCATTGGCATTGTTATCCATTATCGAAATCGCATTTGACAACTAGGTTCATGATTACCCACATTCGTCGTTTGACTCTCACATCGTGCACTTGGCCTTGCAATAATTATGTAAAAAATATATTATTTATTTAACATATGAAAATTGCCTCTAATTATTAATATATCTTCTAACGTGGTCTCACTGAGATTACTTCTGTTGTCTCGGAGAATAAATTTCAAACCTGAAAACCGATTGTCACTGGCCTTTTTACGTCTCCTGACCAATTAGACAAAGACACGTATTATTACGCGTACATCACATACTTCCTGCTGAGCAGCTGGTTTGTCTATCTAAACAGTCCATACAAACATCCGTGGATGATCGCATGCTGAGATGTGAAAAATAAAATATAACTTGATATTTTTCTTAAAAAATCATCTATACTTCTAGTTTAATCAACTGAATTAAATATGTCTTCTACAAGTAGTTTCATGCGAAACTGAAACAGAAAAATACTAGTGAATATCAAAATAGGAAATCGAGAAGCAGTATACATGTAATGATAATTATAAAGTTGACGTTAAATTAGAAAATATTGATAGGTTTGGTAACAGTAACAAAATGACTGAAAGATATATCGAATCGAAATAAACCGATATTTTTTTTTCGGTTCAGTTCCGGTTTTCGTTCCGACCAAAATAACGGTTTTTTCCGGTTTCCTGTTCAGCTCCGGTTCGAAGCCCTGGTTAATTTACAATTTTTTATCCAATTTATACTGTTCTCAAAAGCACAACTGAATCACATAAAAAATGCTACGTCTTACCATAAAATATTTAATATTTTGTAAAATAAATCCAATTGAATAATGATGGTAAATCCAACTGAATCCGAAAGTTGAGGAAATAAATTACTCACTTTTTAAAAGCAAAGATAATGAATGGCATCACAGTTTGTCTTGGTATCGTTAAAAACTATTTTCATGACATTTAAAGTTTTGATATCTTAAGAAAAGTTCAAAATTGCGATTTGTCGCCTCACAACATGGGCAAACGAATAAAATTCATATTAATCCAACATCAATTCTATTCCAGTTTACGGCTAAGAAAAACGTATTTATTTCTGAGTAAGAACTACTTTGATTAATTGGAATTGATAATCTAACAGAATTGCGATGGACCATCCTTCTTGCTTTTGACAATCGATTTTAAAAACTATTAGCAAAATTTTTAAAAACTGTTAGTTAACCCTTCTTTGCATGATTTTTTCTTTATTGGTGAAATAAATCTAGTTGATATAATTTATGTTCAAAATTAAAGGAAAAATGGTTAAAAAAATCATAGTATAAATTTATAGTATAAATTTAGCAAACAACAATATGCTAAAAATTTCCATCATCATCCAAAATTAGATCATTAGCTTAGTACTAAATAGAAATAAAAGAGGAAAATAACAGAAACACGTGTTACAAACCTTTCTTCCACTCATTTTCAATTTTTTAGCAATAAAAACTCTAATATAATAAAACAAAATTATAAACGAAATCATACGTTTATTGCAACTACAACAAACAGCCGAATGAGACAACTTTAAGCTCGTTTCACTGATAATGACACTTGTTTATTTTTGACAGCTATGTTTCTTTTTATGCAATGGACATTAAAAAGGTATCCAAACACGATCAACTTAAAGTGAACTTGTTCTTTTATATAATTTTTGGGCATTATAGGTTATGATGGAAATTTCCACCACTATGCAAAGAAGGGTTAAATTTGCGTAAATAAGTTTTAAGAAGTAAAATATTATATATTATCTTATCAATTTTCTATTCATCCACTTTTATTTCATAACTGTTTTTAAAAATATATTGTTTTTATAAGTTATAATTAAAAAAGTTTATTTTGAAGACAGAAGCTATTTGAGCTGAAGTTTGCTAAATAATGTTAAATATGCTTCATGAAATATGTAGACATAATAATGAAAAGAAAATGAAATGTGAAAACACAGGAGAGTTTTGTAAAATAAGTAAAATCAAAACACTGCATCAAAGATTATATTAAGATAAAAAGTCAAAATTAAAAAAACAAATTAAAAATTCAAAAGTTTAAACCAAATATCAGATTAGCAAATAAATATTTCAAATTCTATTTTAGAGAATGAAATTAATGTGTTTAAGAAAATTTTAACTTTTATAATGTTATAAGTTAATGAAGTATTCAGTTATAGTAATAAAATGTGTATTTTAAATTGAATTCAAAACATCATATGAAAATAACATTTTATTATGCAATTTTTTTCATTTCAGTTAGAAATCTAATTTATGCATGGCGTGAACACTTTTTAATACATGATATTCTTATTACACCAATAATACTGGCCAAACCCAGGATTCATATTTACAACACCTAAAAGAAAAGAAACATTTGGAAATTTCAAAGTAACTATTATAACAATTCTAAACTAAAGCTGTAAACACACAATCTGCTGATTAGGGAATGCATTTTTTAAGTTATTACATTTCTTCAGTATTATTATAAAAAAAAAAATGATAAAAATCAGTTAATATGTAGTATCAATTTGTGTGTAGAACATTCATTATCAATAATTGAACTAAATTAAAATATGTTAATACTCATATTCACTATATTTAAAAAATATTTTACTGAAAACACTTCCCAATTTCAGGAAATTATGAGTTATATATCCTAATTTTCATAAATTTCTAATTGAATTCAAAATTTAAAGTCAGTGGAGAAGGGAAATGAAATTATATATACTACATAGCGAAACAAAGCATGAAAGTATAAATTTAAAATGTTTTTAATGTGTGGATAATACAAAACTTATTCTTCTCCACATAACTAATCAAAGCACTAATAATCTAAAGTTGCCTTAACAATTAAAATTCTTAATATTAATGTATATTTTTATTTTTCTATCAATTTTTTAAGAAGTCTATATTTTATACCTCTATTCATATATCATGGATATCAGTCCTTAACCCTTCTTTGCATAATGGTGGAAATTTCCATCATAACCTATAATGCCCAAAAATTATATAAAAGAACAAGTTCACTTTAAGTTGATCGTGTTTGGATACCTTTTTATATTGCATAAAAAGAAACATAGCTGTCAAAAATAAACAAGTGTCATTATCAGTGAAACGAGCTTAAAGTTGTCTCATTCCGCTGTTTGTTGTAGTTGCAATAAACGTATGATTTCGTTTATAATTTTGTTTTATTATATTAGAGTTTCTATGGCTAAAAAATTGAAAATGAGTGGAAGAAACGTTTGTAACACGTGTTTCTGTTATTTTCCTCGTTTATTTCTATTTAGTACCAAGCTAATGATCTAACTTTGGATGATGATGGAAATTTTTAGCATATTGTTTTTTGCTAAATTTATACTATAAAAATATACTAAGATTTTTTTAACCATTTTTCCTTTAATTTTGAACATGAATTATATCAACTTGATTAATTTCACCAATAAACAAAAAATCATGCAAAGAAGGGTTAAATAAACTCTATGGATTTATATATTTCATTCTACGAGTTTTTTTTTCTTATAGTTATTTTTGGCAAATAATAAAAGAAAATTTTTCAGCACCTATGGAATTTTTTTTTTTTTTTTTATGAAAGATACCATTTTTCCTTTGTAAGCAGAATGTTTTGAGTTTTTTATCAACAAATTAAGCAAAATACTTCAATAGAATTTGAATTCTGGAACTATTTACTGAATTACAATAAATACAATACTATTACTTAATTGTGAAATAGTTACTAATATTTGCAACATTCAACTTATCATAATAATTTCACAAATTTCTGTGGGAGATAAGATGACTAATTCAAAAATTTACAGAATTCCTATCAAATATTCTCTTAGTTTCACACTGAGATAATTGAGAACACGTGATGTGTTTCAGTTCAAGGAGTACCTACACATAGAAATAAATTTTATTCAGTGAATTTCAAAGCACATTAATTCCTGGCCTAATGTAATGTGCTGCATGTAAAAGATCTGGAAGTGTTATAAATTACCCTTTGCCAAAAGAAAATCATATCACTAATGTGAGATAAATGAATAGCAGGTCAAGCAGAATGTACCCAGTTTGCTAGGTTCCATTTAAATCATTACTCATCTGGTTCAAATAACTTTTAGTTTATACACAATTTACAGTACTTAGTTTAGATTTTTTTTTTTTTAAGAATCCTACTTAATTAGAAACTGAAAAGAAACTAGTACAACAGAATGGAAGCAAAACATAATTAGATATTTTTGGTATTTATGTATTAGCTTCACAACAGCCAATTTTATGCCAAGCCCAATTAGCGTCATGGAAATTGGAAATTGCATCATGATATAACAAAATAAAGCAATAATAATAAATTTTTACTTACATTTTAATTAAAATAAAAACAATTACATTCATGAAATTAAATTATGTGCATTAACACTAATATGTAAGTACCATATTTTTTGTGCGTATACCAAAATAAACAAAGAGCCAAAAAATTAATATTTAATTAAAATAAAAACAATTACATTCATAAAATTAAATTATGTGCATTAACACTAATATGTAAGTACCATATTTTTTGTGCGTATACCAAAATAAACAAAGAGCCAAAGAATTTGAAAGAAAAAATTACTACGGAATGAAATATCAGTTTAAACATAAAAACATGAAGTTCTACAAATACCATGTAAAAAAAGTAAATATTGTGTAACATTTTAATTCTAATGTATCATACTTACTTAATAAAAAGAAATATGAAATTTATTCAATGAAAACTGAAGTAAAATTTACATTAAATATTTATAAATGGTATAGATTTAAAAAAATCATTTATGATTGATTTCAAATTAAATGTAAAAATGTAAGTTGAATAGTATAGCACTTAAAACTGTATGCATCATAAAATAATTTAAGTTACAGCACCACAAAGTGATGCTTTACAAAATATCTCATAAATGCATTAATTATAAAATAGTCTACTAAAAAAATTAAATCTATAATGCTTAAAAACTCTGTAAATTTAGTATTGAAGAGAGAGTTGGAACACTTGCTTCATGATTGAGGACATATTTAGAATGGATATTGAAATAAAAAAAAACAATAACTTTCAAAAACTGTAAAAATAAATATAAATTTAAAAAAAAATTGCACTGTGAGAATGTAGAAAAAAAAGGGGGATTCAATACCAGAAACATTTTTTTTTCTACATCTTACAATAACATAAATGACAATTTAATGTCACTTGTTTTCTAGAATTGAAAAATATTCTAGAACAAAATGTTACACCACTTAAGTGAATTACATTGAGATAAACTCTCTTTATAAAAAAATTCAGTGTTAATTGTTTTCAGTTAATTACAAACACTGTAATTAGAATTTCAAAATGATATTTTAAGCTTTGCAAAGCCCAACATCTCAGTATATTCCCTTCATTCCATTTTCAACTCAACCCTGAGCCGAAACAAACACAATAAGGATTTATTTTATGTAAAACAAACTAATTTTGAATTTCCTTTTGTAAAATATTTATTCATTTATATATTTTAGGTCACTAAATTTTCATGTTTTGTTTATATATCAGAAAAACTGGTAATCTTTTTAGTGCTGCGAATCGGCAAACAAGTTCGAAGTGAACTGCCTTAGTACAAAAACACACGAACACGCACACCTACATTTTCGATGGTTTCACACCTCTAACCACGTCGATGACTTATCAAGAATGGTCCGGCAAAAGTCCGTACCATATTTTGGGAATGCTCTTCCTGGATTTACTCTAGAAGATGGTAAATCTGCCTTCACTTGTTTTGAAAATTCACAGCGAAATCGCGCACATGTAACACAGTTTCTGATTTCTTTCCGAATAACAGATTTTGCTCCTACAATCCAATAAACTTGCTTCATAGCAGAGTTTATTAACTGAACGCCTCCGTGCAAGTACTTCAGATAATAAAAGTTCACTAATAGTCGTGTTACTGGATGGTATTTGGGTAGAATAACAGGAAATTTCACAGTCTCTGGCAAACTGGAATTCCTCAAACGTCCGCCAACTCTAAGCAAGCCACCACTGTCCAAAAATGGACTTAATGAAATTAAAGTGATGTTTTTTTATCACCTTATTCTTTTCTAAATCAGCTATTTCTTTCACAAAATTAGTTCTTTGCACTCGCTTGATTAAGAAATCATGCGACTTTTTCAATTCGGTTGTCTGTAAAAACGGAGTTGACAATTTTATCCCCCCTGACGTTATTGATAAATCGCAAACACCATGCAACAACCCTCTGCAATTTACTCCAAACTGAAGACCTATTCCAAAGTTCTTCTACGAACTCTAATTTAACAACAAAGCTTCCCACCGGATCCTGCCTTTGTTTTTTCAACACTTCGGTACTAGCTACCTCTGCAGGAGCTTTCACCATCTGTTTAGGCCAATCATCTTTATTCATTGTAAGCCAAACTGGACCTAACCACCATTTCTCATTTTGAACCAAATTCTCAGCCGCAATACCTCTTGTTAACAAATCAGCCGGGTTCTCTTCCGTTGGGCAATTATTCCAATCACTCGGACTTGACCTTTCCTGAATCTCTACAACCCTATTGCTAACAAATTGTTTCCAACTCTTCTTGGAGCCCTTTAACCCAATACAATGCAATTGTAGAATCCCTCCAAAACGTTACTCTTCCAATTTTATCCTTAAAAATATTCTTAACCCTTCTTTGCATGATTTTTTCTTTATTGGTGAAATTAATCAAGTTGATATAATTCATGTTCAAAATTAAGGGAAAAATGGTTAAAAAAATCTTAGTATATATTTATAGTATAAATTTAGCAAAAAACAATATGCTAAAAATTTCCATCATCATCCAAAGTTAGATCATTAGCTTAGTACTAAATAGAAATAAAAGAGGAAAATAACAGAAACACATGTTACAAACCTTTCTTCCACTCATTTTCAATTTTTTAGCAATAGAAACTCTAATGTAATAAAACAAAATTATAAACGAAATCATACGTTTATTGCAACTACAACAAACAGCGGAATGAGACAACTTTAAGCACTGATAATGACACTTGTTTATTTTTGACAGCTATGTTTCTTTTTATGCAATGGACATTAAAAAGGTATCCAAACACGATCAACTTAAAGTGAACTTGTTCTTTTATATAATTTTTGGGCATTATAGGTTATGACGGAAATTTCCACCATTATGCAAAGAAGGGTTAATATAATGTCCGACTCTAGCACCTATTACGAGTCCCATCAATTCCAAGCGCGGCACTGTCATTTTCTTTAATGGTGCTACTCTACTCTTTGACACAATAAATGACACTCAATAATTTTCGCTATTATCACAATATCTAAAATAAACAACTGCTCCATATGCACTTAATGAAGCGTCGCAAAACACATGAGCCTCCACTTGCTCATTTTTACAATCCAGCAAACAATATCTTGGAATAATTACATCACATAACTTCTCAGTTTTCTTACACCACTTAACCCATTTTTCTAGCAAATCATCTGGTAACTCTTCGTCCCAATCACAGCCTATTTCCCAAATTTCCTGTAGCAACAACTTAATTCGAACAACAAATGGCGAAATCAAACCCATAGGATCGAAAATCCGTGCTGCAGTTTGCAGAACACATCTTTTGCTATTTCGCAATGTTTCCTACGAGTCAAACAAACTTCTAACCTCTAACGACAACTTATCTTTCTCAGGAGACCAATTCAAACCTAAAACCTTCAACTGCTGAACACCCACTATCTCTCCATCACTAAATCCCTTCTCCTTCCATAGTTTATCTAACTCTTTACTATTAGACCTTAATTTTCTTAAATTAAATCCACCGCCCCAAGAAGAATTTCAATATTTATATTACTCTCACAACAGTCCGCTAAAGGCAACCCACGCTTATTCATTATATTTTGTGCCTCTACATTCGGAACACTTGCCCCTGTTATAGTATCAAAGACTAACACTTCAATTTGAATAAATTGATTAGGATTATGCCTATCAGCAGTGGTGTTGTCGAGCCGGAACGCTCCGGAACGTCGTTCCGGTACTTCCTTTTTGGACAGGAACGCGTTCCGGAACTAAAGATGATTTCTGATAACGAGAATTGGCTGACGTATTGAAAATAAAATTAAAAAGAATTGCTGATTTTTTATTTTTTTTTTTTTCTAATTTTTGACGAATTTTTATATGTGTTATTATAAACAAGAGTTTGAACCGAACCCGAACCAATACAATGTAATAATAAGATAAATAAGTACTACTGTTAACAAAATATTCTATGCTATTTGCGCTACCTAAGTCAACATAATCCTATTTGGAATATTTTGTAAAAACCATTAGTGTTTTCATGTATTGTTAAAAATATTTATGCAATATTGTTTGAGTATCTACTATGCGTATTTTATAATTTGTTAACTAACTTTTATTAAACGTTCCTATTATTGTAATAAACATATATGTATATACATAAAATGATTTTCGTTTCCTTTCTTTTTTATGCTATATACAGGGCCGATCCTGGCGACAGGCGAAAATTGGGAGAAATCCCCTCCCCCCGTTGTTAAATTTAGGACATGAGACCGCACAGAGCGGCCGCTTACCCAGGATCGGCCCTGTTTATATAATTATATATACGCGTTCCGGTAAAAAAAAAAAAAAAAAAATTAGCACAACATTACTGCCTATCAGTTAATTTTAATTCTACAACTTGATATGTTTTCTCAATAGGGTTCGCTGAACCAAAAAAAAAAAAAAAAAAAAAACAGATAATTTTTTCTCTCTGATTGATTTTAATATTAAACAGTCTGCTACAGGTTTAGTACACCAACTACGTCCGAACGTAGTTGGTGTACACATATCACATAAAATCCTCGCTAATTTATTTATTTTAGCTTTACTATCCAGACTACTCGCATAAGCACTGCAAGTCAGCAATAGCGCAGCTGGCGTTTGCGACCTTGACACAGAGGAATTACAATGAGTGGCGTCAACCCTCTCTCTAACTTGAGCAGTTTTGTTTTCTCGCTTAAAATAAATCATCGGATTATGTGGTTTCGAGCAAATGTAACAGTTCTTATATTTGCAATGCATAGCACTGCAATTTAGAGAAAAACACTTATAACACAGATTATTTTTCTTTACATAATTTACACGATCATTTACTGATAATTTTTTGAAACTGGGACAAAAATATAAAGTATGAGTTTCATCTGAATTACACAAGATGCATTTATGATTTTTTACTCCAGACAGATATACATTTGAAACACTTTTCGAATTGTAATTTCGATATTTATTCTCATAATTACTCTCACCTCTCTTATTAACTGAAAACGATTTGGTAAATGAAGATTCTGGTTTTTGTTTACCCTTCGAAGTCAAATATATATCGCATTCTCTACCTAAGTTCAGAGGTTCGAACCACGATTCGGATCGGGATCGTAAGATGCATATAGCTGTTCAACAGCTATATGCATCTTATGATCCCGATCAAGTTCACTGAAAATTTCATCTGATACCAAAAGCTCGCATAACGATTTAAAATTATTCACATTTCTTAATTGGCAATAATACTCGAAATTTGCGCCCAATCTGGAGGCAAATTGTACAAAATTTTTAGAATGCGATTTATGAACACACCGAAAATAATCCAAGCATTCCTGAGGAGTTGGCTGAAACTCTCGTAAAATAATAGATTTAAGTTTATCATAATTATTAATATCTTCCTCCTTTACATAAACCATTATATTAGTAACTTTTTCCCCAAAATATTTAACAAAATTTCGGCTTTGAAATCTTCCGGAACGTTTTTCGTTCTGAAAGCTTTTTCAATGGATTGAAAAAAAAGGATTAAATGACTCAGCTTTAGTTGGTATTGCAATAGTTAATGTTTTTACACTTTTCATTAAATTCTCTATGTTTCGATTTGAAACATCTGTTTCAAACTTGTTACTTTGAGGTGTTTATTTTCTAATATTAGCTAACTCTGATTCCGCTTGAATCTGAGATAGTTTTATTTTCTCTAGCTCTAGCTTAATTTCACTTTCAGATTTTTCTCGTTGACTTTCAGACTTTTCACGCTCAGATTTTATTTTCTTATCCTCAAGAATTTTATTAATCACACTTTGCACAATGAATTTTCAATCAAATTTTTTAAATCAATAATTTTCGCACTACTTTGAACATTTAAGCCCAACTCTTCTGCTACGAGTTTTAACTCGTCTTTTTTTAACGATTTAATATTACTCATTTTAACACAAAGAGCAACCCAAGAACAAATCAACAATAAAAATACAAAAATTATTAATACAAATATCACTTCAAATTCTACTAATTAACTATCACAATTTCACAAATGAAAACAAAATTACTACTCATTACAATCCTTAAACAAAAACCGAAACTATCGAATACATCACACAATACTCAAAATCAACACGCGTGACTTTTACCAACACCTGACCCTTCACCTACCCCACTTCTGACATCAAAAAATGTACGCTCCCTCATAACTTTAGGGGGTAAGAAATGCATGAACAACACACCAAAATCAAAACTCCATTTTACTTTTCGCATTCGGGCTTATCCTTTATTATATACAACGATTATTTTACAGCTTCCAAACCAGGATATATGTTAGCCAGTGGCAACAAAAACACAGCGCCATCTCTTGGCACTAATTATTAGTACTAGGCATATCAATCGGAGTAATTATTCATTTTATTCAATTGTAATTTTTAATAATATATGAATTAAAATACAGTGGTAATTAATAATGCAGTAGAGCCGTACGGTAGGCAAAATGAACGTGTTTTATTTATTTATTTGTAGTAAAAATTTACTTTCAATTAAATAACTAGGCATTTCCTTCCGTATATATATAAGAAAACTCTTCCGCACTTAATGTTTTTTTATATTTTATGGGTATAATATAAAATATCTGGAAACATGGAGTTCATTTATATTTTTATTCCGAAATATTTTAATGACATCAGAATAACTCATAAACCTGCTTCATATTATACTAAATTATTTTTAAAAATATCTTGTTTCTTAACTTATACGGTAAACATTTTCACCATTAATTCAAAAATAATATTCGTAATTTATTGCTTGCTTCTCATTTCTTTTAGTAATAAAAAAAAGAATTCGGAAAAAGTATTTGAAATGATATATTGAACATAATTTAAACCAGAATGAAATGAATTCTCTTTAATTAATGTTTATTAAATTGAAATAAAATCTTTAATTACATGAAAAGTCAATCGTTGTCATTTCCAGTGGATAAAGTCTTTGTATGGGTCTTAAAAGATTCCCAGATTGAGTCTTAAGTTCCACTAAACGTACTTTTCCATCCTTTCCAGGAAAGGTTTTTAAAACTTTTGCCAAATGCCAGTTGATTCGCTTGTTATTTGTATCTCCGATGAACACAAGATCACCTTCTTTGATGGATGATTCATTTTTCACTTTGGAATGGTCTTTTAGCAATCCGAGATATTCAGTTCTGAATCGACTTCGCAGATCTTGTCGCAATTTCAAACGGTAAACATATCTTTTATTCAGAATCTTGAATCGATGATGTCAAATTCTGGCACACCTACATCTATAATTTCCTGTAGAAACATAGATGGGGTGAGGGCTGACAGGTCTTTTGGATCTTCCGAGAGGTATGTTAAAGGACGAGAGTTAATGAGACTTTCAGCGTCACATAAAACTGTGACTAACTCTTCTTCATTCAGGGTAGCTTTTCCAAGTACCCTTCTAAGAATGTCTTTCAATATTCCTATCAATATTTATATATCCCAGAAACCTCCCCACCAAGGGGCGGAGGGGGGATTGAATTTCCAAGAGATTCTTTTCATTGAAGCCAAATCTTTGACTTTACCCCAATCGATAGTTTTTAAAAGATTTGCTGTTCCTACAAGATTGGTGTCATTGTCGGAATATACAGTAGAGGGACGTCCTCTCCGAGCAGTAAAGCGGCGAAACGCCAGGATAAAACAGTCTGTCGTTAAGGAAGATACCAACTCAAGATGTACTGCTTGGTAGATGGCGCAGGTGATGAGAACCACCCAACATTTTCTCTCTCCTTTCAGAAACATTGGTCCACACAGATCGATACCAATGATTTCGAAGACAGCCGCATTTTTAACACGACCCTCCGGAAGAGGAATGCTTTCAGCTTCCAATGGCTGAACAGAAAATCTTCTACATTTAGAACAATTTCTTATCACACTTTGCACTGTTCTTCTGGTTTTAATGATCCAATAGGATTCTCTGAGGTGGGACATCAATGTCTGAGTACTGGCATGATCAAGTTCAATGTGCTTGCTCATGATCAATTTTTCAACCATCTTATGCTTACTTGGCAATAATATGGGAAACCTAAAATTCTCCAAGTCCTTTCTCGAGGTTATTCTTGTCGAAACTCGCAACAGACCATCACGACCTTTCACGGTTCGGAAGTTCTGCTTTTCTTCTCCAGTAAAAGATTCCCTTTGGATTTCTTTTAAAATGAACCTCTCAGATGTTTCGATTTCTTCTATCTCTAATCTTCCCTTTTTCCTGTCCACATTATTTCTTTTGATATTCTTACAAAATCTAATGATGTAAGCCATAATTCTTACAATTTTATTGCAAGAGGATATTCTCTGGAAGAATTCAAATCTATTAGTAACTAAATTTGTAGCCGATATCACAGTTTTCTTTCTTTCTGAAAGGACTACTTCTACGTCTGCAGAAATTTCTCTAGCGGGCCAATCTTCCAATGGCAGCTTTAGCCAATCTGGCCCTTCCCACCAACGGAATTTCAATAAATCTTTCGGATTGCAACCTCTTGAGGGTAAATCGGCGGGATTGTATTTCCCTTGAATATGTCACCAATCCTCTGGATCAGTCAGCTTCCGAATTTCATTTACTCGGTTTGCTACAAATGTGGCCCAGTTATCCGGCTTTTTTATCCAGTATAAGGCGTTCATTGAATCACTGTAGAAAAAAGTTCTCACATTGTTCATATTTAAATCTTCTTTGACAGTATGAGCGAGTCTGGCTCCAATGGTACACGCAAGAATTTCTAATCTTGGAATAGTTATTGATTTTAGGGGCGCTACCCTTGACTTAGCCTGTAATAATTGACAATTAACTATTCCCTCACTATCATTTCTAACGAATATTGATGCTGCATAAGCAAATTTGCTAGCATCTACAAAGACAAGGAGAGTCGTATTTTCATTTAGCATGGGTAATCTTCTAGGGATTTCTACAGCTTTTAGATATTTAAGTTCATTGGCCCATTTTAAAAAATGTTTCCTCAAGTTATCCGGAAGTACCGTATCCCAATTAATTTTTTCCTTCCAACATTCCTGTAAGATTAATTTTGGAATAAGAGTAACAGGGCTTGTGAATGCAACAGGATCAAAAATCCTACTCAATATCGACAGAACATTTCGTTTACTTGCCACCAATACATTTCCTTCCTTTACCTCACAAGATAAAGTATCATTGTACAAATCCCATCTAAGGCCTAAAACTGAAACGATTTCTTTATAATCATCCCTATGCATATTTAAGTTTGAAATTTCATCACTTCCTGGCCGGTTATATTTCCAACCCATCAAGTCAAATTGTGCAGAAGCCATTAATTAATTCTCTAGACACCGTGATGAAAGAGTTTAATTCTTCTACTGTGTTCACGCTAGAAACACAGTTGTCTACATACAGAGAATCTCTAAATTTTAAAGCTGTTTCTTTCTTCGAGTGATCCACATTTTCTAAATGATAGTCGATAGTCGCGGTGAGTAAAAATGGGCTGGCATTCACGCCAAAAACTACACGGCAATGGGAATAAACAATCAATTTTTCCGGATCACCTCCCTCCCACCATAAAAACCGTAGGAATTCCCTGTCAAAGGGAGCTATATTTATTTGTTGAAAAGCTCTGCGAATGTCCGAAATTACTCCAAATTTTCCTTGCCGATAGCTATTAATTATTTTCGGAATCAATTCTAAATTATTTGGTTCCATTTTCAATACAATCATTCAGAGATATTGAATTTCTCTCTCGTGCAGACGCATCGAAAACCGGCCTTATTTTAGTGGTAGAGTTCTCCTTAAAGACTGGTCTATGCGGTAAATAATGACCCGTATACTTTGTCAGTTCATCCAAATCAACAGACTCAATAATTTTTTCTACTACCCATTCCCTGAACACATTTTCATAATCCTGAAGACAGTTTCTTTTTTGTAGCGCTTTTACGCACGATTTCAAACGCAGTTCGGCGAGGTTTCGATTGTCCGTCTGGATGAACCTCTAACCAGGGAAGTGACACTTGATATCTACCTTCTTCACCCCTGCTTAACGAACGAACAAAATGAACTTATGCCGCTTCCTCAATTTCCAATCTCGTTTGAGAGATACTCGGTTCCGTTATTCCCAGAGAGTCTAGTGACCATAAGTCAGAAATTTTTAAATCACTATTATGAAGGGACAAAAGCACTTCATTTACATTAGTAATTTCCCCAGTTCTTCCCATTACAGTCCATCCGAAATGTGTATTCATCGCAACAAGCCCCTTAGATAGGTTTGTAATTTCCCCAGTAAACAAACCTCCTGCATAATCCGCGCCTATGAGTCCGTGAATTTCATTAGCATTCCTATCAAATAAACAGAGATTTTCATTTACAGTTATGTCACTAGGGTAAATGACCTGTCCTTTCAATTCTTCTATAATTTTTCTACTTTCTAATTTCGGAATCGTGGCACAAATTGTTTTCTGTTCCATTACATTTAATGTACATGTAAAACTATTATCTATATTACTTAATTTAACCACATATTTTTCATGTGTTTCCCTTTTATGCGATCCCCCAAATAGTCCATGCACAACTGTTTCCTGCCCAATACTCTTTAATTTTAACTTAAGCGCAGCAAATTCCGATAAATAACTACAAGAGCTTCCTGTATCAATTATCATTCGCAATAAATACTTTTGTTTACCCCCCGAAACATTCACAATAAGAGTTTGTAACATTATTTTCTCTTTATCAGCCGAATTGCTCAAAATGCAGTCTGTATCAGGTTTCGTTTTAGGGAGAGCGGAAATATTTTCTTTTTTCCCCGCGTCCTTCACCTTTATTTTTCTTCCCATGCACATTATAGAAACGTGCCTGCCTAAGCACTTCTCACATTCAACCTTAGCGTCGCAAGAAGAGGAAAGATGTCTCTTTTTAATTCTATCATTTAAACAACGAAAACAGGAGCCAGACCGCTTACAAATGTCTATTTTTTCATTCAAACTCAAATTATTCGTGCAGGAAGCCGAAGAATGTTTAGGCGATCTACAAAATTATCAAATGCTCTTATGACTTCTCTCTTCGTTAACACATTTATTCACTAATGCAGCTGCGGATGGCTGTCGCCTAGAATCTTTCACAAGCGTCTAGAAACTGAGAATCTAAAAGAGTGACGTCACACACACTAATGATAATTTTAGAAAAATCAAATGGCGCCATCTAGAGGGGGAAAAGTGTGTCAATGAGAGAGAATTTCATTTTTTACCGCTATTTTCAAACGATGGATACGAAATGTAGTTCATATGATTTCTGTGCTAAAAAGGAAGGGATTAAAATTCATGTATGTAATGAGCATAACATTACTCTTGAATATGAAGATTTAGAGTTCAATTCATTTGAATAATTCGAAGAGTTATTCGAAGGAAATTTAAAAAACGAAACGAATTCACATTTCATCAAAGACTGGAGGAAGTAAAAAAAAATAAAGTAGGCAGTCAACACTTTTATTTTGCATGTAACTGCTGAAAACAGCGAGTTAATATTGAAAATAAAACGAAGAAAATTAATTTGTACTGCCCATCATCAATAAAGTTAACAGTGTCTTCAAATGGAAGTTGGAAAGTACATTTTTGCAAAACGCACTTAGGACATAAAAAGGAAAATAACAAGCATCTTGAGTGTCGTTTGTGTGATTTTACAGGGATAAAAACAAATTTCGAAGTCTACTTCAGTTCCAAACACGATATTAAGGCTTGATTATGATAATTTTTTATTTCCATCTTTTGAACAGTTTGAAACATGGAAGTTTAGTGTTGAAAAAGAAACAAAAGAATTTTATGTAAAAGATTGTGCAGTCAAAATAACTTCTGCATAGAATATCATTATTTCAGCTGTCTCAACCAAAGCTAAAATCCATGTTTTTTCAAATTCTTACTTAAAAAGTTTAAAATAAAATTTAGTCCAATTTTTATAAAAGAGTGACGTCACACACACTAATGATAATTTTAGAAAAATCAAATGGCGCCATCTAGTGGGGGAAAACACATTTAACATATTTTAACCATGTAATTAATTAATACACTTTTTTAATATAAAGCCTAGTTATCATTAAGGAACATTACAAAGTTTTAAAATTTAAAAGTGGCTGCAAGATTTTCTTACAAGAATATTCCAGTTTAAAATTATTTCTTTTAATTCGATCAGAATAATTAAATCTACAATGAAATGAGGAAGTACTAAAAATATGCACAATTTAATGCAGTTTGTGTAAAACAATTTCAATATAAAAGGAACACAAAAACCTATATTTTAACAATAATGTGTGTATCATGAGAGTCAATAAGGTAAACAATTGTCAGAAAGCAATGTTTATTAAGAAACACTGTTTTTATTTTATCACAATGAAAACATTATTAACAAAGTGATTGTTAAGATACAACTTTCATGCTAATTTAAAAAAATTCTCTTTTCTAATGCCTCACACTTAGCTAAATCAAAGTAAATTAATAAATTATTAATAGGAGAGGGGAAAATTTATAAATAATTATATTTTACCATTAATATTTTTAACAAAAAGTACACAATAAGATCATTTTAGGGCTCACTTGATAAAAATTAATCAATGCAACACTTGTACACTTCATCATTGAGAGTAATTATACTTGTTTGCTAAATAAATTATAATCATAGATTTTTTGAATGAAAAATATTCTAAAACATCTTCGTGGATTTTTAATTCCTTAGTTTATTTAAGAAATTAAATATCCATGAAAGATGATTAAGAATATTTTTCCATAACTAATACACAGAATTTGAAGCTTAAAATAATTATACACGTTCCTTAAAAAATCTTCGAACATTTTTTTTCAATGACACCTAATAAAGAATGACCAAACTCAAATAAAATTAAAAAAAACATGTACTACTTTGTATTAGTATATAATTATATATACTAAAACAAACAATAAAAATTGGTACTTTTCTTAAATCAAAGAATTTTTAATGATAATAAAATTTAAACTAGCTGATGTAAAAAACGTTTAGCATTCTAAATTATAATTTTAAACCAGGTTATTTTATATAAAATTAAATAAAAAATAATTGCATGTATGTAAAAATAATAAGTAATGGTTGTACAAAGCACCTCTTTTTCTTCACATTAGACATTTTAAACGTTTTCTCACATTTTTTCCCCCACTAGATGGCGATATTTGATTTTTTCTTTTTCTAATATTCACGTATGTATGTGACGTCACTCTTTCAGATTCTCAGTTTCTAGACGCTTGTGAATCTTTCTCCATATGACTCATAACTCTAATTGGTGGTGTTTTGATTTCCGAAACGGAAGAATTCAAACGTTAAAGTTTTTTCTCTTGCTCAGAGTTGCGCTGATAAGGATTCGATTAGCTCATCAATTTCATTTGCAACGGGATTTTGTGTTCTTTTATTAAATTCCAACAATAGATCTCGGGGTAATAATTTAGTTAACATGGGAACTAAAATGTTCGAATAGCTTTCCTTTTTAACAGATAAACTTTCTAAACTTCTGATATTCTTTTGTATGTGATTAAAAATGTTCCTAAAACTTTTTACATCATTAGAATTTTTAATGGGTTTGTTTGGAGAAGCTTTTCAATATGTACATTAATCAAAACTTTTTTGTCACCAAATCGTTCTTTCAATAAATTAATTGCGTAGTCATAATGCTCTGCTGTTAATTCTAAACCATCAATCACATTAACCCATCAATCACCTCCCAAATATGATCTTAGGTAAATGAATTTATCAATTTTGTTTAAGTTTAGGTTCTCATGAATCGAAGAATTGAAAAAGTTCCAAAAATTCAACCATTCAGAAATCCCTCCAAAATATTTTGGAATAGTTAATTTTGGTGATTTTAAGCGGTTTCCTTCAAGGGTTTGAAAGGGATTCTGACAGAAACTGTTGTGAGAAATATCAGTTTCCTGAATAGAATTAATCTTTTCAGTTTCGGTATTTAATTGTTTAATTATCCTTAAAGTTCGAAATCTAGTTCTAGTTATTTTTTCTTGGTATTCTTCTATAGCCGCAAGTTCTTCCTCAATTTTATCAATTTCAATGAAATTTTTAATTTGTGAATCAATTAATTTTAACTCATTACATTTCTTATAAAAAAACCTCAAGAGATTCTTCTAGTTCCTCGGCACTAACATCCGATTTCTGACAGTCAGTTTCGATTTTAGCAATTTGCATCGTAATCGAAGATCTTGGGAAACCTCGCTTTCGCTTTAATTTATTCAATTCTTCCTCAGCAATTATGTTAGCAAGAGAGTCAATATATATATATATATATGTGTGTGTGTGTGTGTGTGTGTGTGTATATATGTATATAAACTATTCTTATATATAATAATCAATCTTAACATCAATTATTCTAATTTATAAAATAAAGTTTTAGTTTTGATTTTTAACATGCAAGACTTATGTTTCTTTTTCAAAATGTAAATAATAACAATCAATGTTTAAGAGTCATTTACGTGGCAGTCCCTGTTCGGGCGCCAAATGTCAGTTTTTATGAAAATACTTGATAAAAACTATTTATTTACTAACGGAAGGTAAGGTTCACTTACCTTTCTATTTTCAAGGAACTCCACTATCTTTTCTTGAATCACTTAATTTTTGAATCATTTTACAGTTCTCAAAGAACACAGAGGTCTTGCAGTTACATTTAAACACTTTAATGAACTGAATTTACAACAAACACATACATTTAGGAATTTAACATACACAGCACACTACACTAAAAAACGAAACAAAAACACATCTAATGTTTCTATAGGCTTCTTTCCCCGAGCATGGCTCAGTATCAACTGACGTTCACTTGGCCGTGGCGCTACCTTCGCACCACTGATGGGAGTTTGTGACAACCATAGTGACTGGCATTTGGTGACGAGCCAGTCGCTCGGCAACCATTGACCAGACGTTTTCTATTGGTGAAAGATCTGGAGAACGTGCTGGCCAGGGCAACAGCCGAACATGTTCCGTAACAAGGAAGGTCCGTACAATACCGGCAATATGCGGTTGGGCATTATCCTGCTGAAACGTAGGGTTTCGCTGGGCTCGAATAAAGGAGTAGAGCCACGGGTCGTAACACACCAGAAATGTAACGTGCACTGTTCAAAGCACCGTCAATGCGAACAAGAGGTGACCGAGACGTGTATCCAATGGCACCCCATACCATCACGCCAGGTGATGGGCCAGTATGACGATGATGAATGCACGCTGCCAGTGTGCGTTCACCACGATGCCGCCAAACACGGATGCGACCATCATGATGCTGTACACAGAACCTGGATTCATCTGAAAATATTACGTCTCGCCATTCGCGTGCCCAGGTTCGTCGTTGATCACACCATTGAAGGCGCTCTTGTCTATGACGCAGCGTCAAGGGAAGCCGCAGCCATGGTCTCCGAGCTGAGAGTCCATGCTGCTGCAAAGGTCGTCGAACTGTTCGTGCAGACACTTGTTGTCTTCCAAACGACCCCGTTTCTTGACTCACGGCTTGTGACGTGGTTGCCATTACGGCCATGCGGATAATATGCCTGTTCTCGGCTGCTAGTGATAGGTGGCCGTTGAGATCCCGCATGGCGTTCCGTATTACCGTCCTGAACCCATCGATTCCACATTCTGCTAACAGTCTTTGGATCTCGACCGACGCGAGCAGCAATACTGCGATAAGATAATACCTCTATTGCACATTTCTCTATTGCTTGTGTATTCCTTTTTTTTTAATTTATTAAAATTAGATATATTTAATATCAATATTAAAGCTAAGATCTGGTAAATCTTTTTATCTCACTGATTTGATTAAAATAAAAAAATATAATTATAATTTGGTATTTTAAAAGCTCGTGTTCTCATGCATAACCATATAAATATAACTTTAATAATTTATTCTGCATGTTATAATGTATTCTTGATTTAGGATCAAAACTTGCTTGAAATGTGGAGACAGGTAATTCCTCGGGCTGATAAACAGTTGACTTCTTCATGTGTTGTATGTTTTTTGCACTTTAAAGAAGAAGATATTGATAATTATTATGTACAAATGCTATCAGATGGAACTGTAAGTAGTTTATGTTGTATAAATTTTTTAAAATGTATAAGACATTTTTTAAAATTTTGAGTATATGTGCCTAGGTGTGGAAGTTGGCAAAAGGAAAACCAAACTTGATGAAAGATGCTATTCCAAGCATCTTCCCGAACTTGCCCAAATACCTTTCATCAAGCACAAGAAAAGGAAAAATGCCTGCTGTTAGAAATGCAACTAAGAAAAAATGTGATAGTTTTCCAGCAAAATTGAGAAATAAACAAACTTCTGTACAGGGTAAGGAGTTTTATCATTTTTTGAAAAAGTATTTTACCATTTATCCATTAAATTAGAATAGTGGTTTTTGTTAATATTTAGAAATATCTGTGAAATGCCTGCCAAAT
Source organism: Latrodectus geometricus (assembly GCA_026290005.1). Taxonomy (NCBI): domain Eukaryota; kingdom Metazoa; phylum Arthropoda; class Arachnida; order Araneae; family Theridiidae; genus Latrodectus; species Latrodectus geometricus. Next base: position 41,322 of record JAPDSC010160562.1, read on the forward strand.
TTTTGTTAAAATTTATGATCTTGGATTGTATTCTTTTTAAAAACATTTTCTAATTTATTTATTTAGAAATTTGAAAATATTCATTTTAAATTCTGTTACAGAAAATAGAATAGAATCATTATCTGAAGTAAACCATGAGATACTTGAATGCTCATCAACAACACCAGAATTTAATTTTGAATTTTTAAAAACACAATTTCAGCAGCCTCTTTTTACATCTGGTCAATGGTCAAACTCAATCACAAGAAATTCTATAGTTCTTTTGTTCTGGACCAGTGATCATTGCTTAGAAAGGTGGATTGTAATAAATGAAAATCTTAATGTTAAAGTATGTTTATTATTACTCTTTTTATTGGAAGAAAATATTTGTAATGTACAATAATTTTATTTACTTAGGAGCTTTCAATTTTATTAGGCTTCCTTAAAAGGAATTTTAACTACAATTGGGAACAGTTTCAGGCTGACAGGAACGGAAAGTATATTTAATTTCATTAAAGATGTTGAGAAGTGTATCATCTGTGCTGATGCTACAAATATGTAAGTAAAATAATTATCCCGTTTATTAAATACAAATTAACTTTATTATGTATTAAAATTACTGATTTTATATTTATAGAAGAAAAAAATGCTCAGGTTATGTTCCTTGTAATTTTTACATCAAAAAATCTGGTCGTTGTAAAAATTGCTTCCAACAACCAAAAATTGGCCCTAGATATGTACCCAGCAGATTTCTCCTGTTGAAGAAGAGACAATATCTTCATAATACTTTACGGCAAAATGCTAGGCTTAAAATAAAGGTAAAGCTTATAACATAAATTAATTTATCAATGTAATTTTTTTCTTAGTATTTGTTAAAATCTTCTGAATATGAATTTTGTTTTTTCCCCCTGTATTGTTTCACAATTGTTTTCTTATAAATCGAGAAGTTATTCCATTAGGAATTATATGCAATGTTTATAAGTGATAGCTCACTATTCTGCTTTTTAAGTATATAGTTCACAAAATTGACTGATATTTTCTTATATAGGTAGATAAATTACAAGAAAAAATTACCAGAGCCAAGAAAGAATGTATAGCAATCAAACAAAAGAAAATTTCTGAACTTCCTGAGAACCAACGTGAAGCTATTGAAACATGCTTGAAAGCATCACAGTGCAAAGAAAAGGGAATGAGATACTCACATAAGTGGATTTATGAGTGTGCTTTATTGAAAATAAAAAGTACAAAAATGTATAATCATTTAAGGAAACATGAATTATTAAAGTTACCTTCACCCACAACATTATACAAATATTTAAGAAAAATTAAAGGATGTTATGGTTTTGGATTATGGAGTGTATAGAGAGTAAGAAATTACCATTAGTAGGCTGCTCAAATCATCAACATTCTTTAAGTGCTTCGATCATTAATTTTTTTTTTAATAACCAGGATGCATTGCATATGTGACAGATCAAATAAAATTGATGAAGCCAAAGTAACTAAAACCAAGAAGCATAGAAAATTACCATAATTGTATTTTTTTTTGTAAAGGTGAGTCGTTGGAAGCTCAGTGGTAGAGCACGTTTCCACTTCTTTTTTTTATCTTTAATAAGATTTATTGTGCTTTATCTTTTCTTAGACGACTTGGGGTCCACTCAACCTCAGAACAATGAGGACCAAAAGTAATTCTGGGTAACATAGGCTGCCTGAGTACAGTGTCAGCACCTTTAAAGCTCTACATTTATGACACCTTAATCCAGGCTTTTTGTACTGTTATATTATAAATTAAAATTATGTGAGCATGCAAATGTTGAATTGTATTTGAATGTTTTTTTTCCCCCTGGATAAACATTTAGCTGTTCTTGTAAAATTGTCATTTATCATATTTGTATTTAGAAATAATTAGATATGAGTACTTATAAGATATATGATTATTTTCCATGTATTGATAATAATTATTAAATTTTTACAACTTTACAAGGATGCTAAGTGATACCTATGCTTAAAAATATTGAATAGTATATTTTTACATCTGCATGTTTTATTTAAATAATTATTGTACTTTAAAGTATTTTTATATGGTTATAAATGCTAAAAATATAAAGCCATTTCAAATATATGCATGATTTATTTATGGAAATTATTATAGTTTTTATTTACCCGCGTATAGTGTCAGTACCTTTACCTTTATGACACTTTAACCCAGGCTTTTTGTACTATGTATTATAAATTAAAATTATGTGTGCATACAAATGTTGAATTGTATTTGAATGTGTGTGTGTGTGTGTTTTTTTTTTTTCCTGGCATTTGCCTGGATAAACATTTAGCTGGTCATGTAAAATTGTCATTTATCATATTTGTATTTAGAAATAATTAGATATGTGTACTTATAAGATATATAATTATTTTCCATGTATTGATAATAATTATTAAATTTTTACAACTTTAAAAGGATACTAAGTGATACCTATGCATTAAAAATATTGAATAGTATATTTTTTCATCTGCATGTTTTATTTTATGATTTGATAATTATTGTACTTTGAAGTATTTTCATATGCTTATAAATGCTAAAAATATAATCCATTTCAAATATATGCATGATTTATTTAAGGAAATTATTATAGTTTTTATTTCTATTATATTTGTTTTCATGTTTAATATGATCTTGAATAACAAATTTAACATATTTTTGAATTTACAATGAATTTGATCTTGCTAGTTTTTCTTTATATTAAATTAACTAAATTTTTAAATTATTCCTTTTTGTGTAGAACTATATATTTTTGGTTATTTAATCATTATTTTCTTTTTGCAGAATCTAAATCCATTGTTAAGCAGAAATTGATACACAATGCAATAGTAAATGAAATTTTCAAGACAAACATTCATAATTTGACATTGTTTGTTGGATGCATTGAACCCTATATCTCATTTAACTAAATGCCCTATTTTTCATGAGTTACTATAATTTTTAAAAAGTGACTCAGTGAAGTAGGATATTTGGTTTGTAATTCATATAAAATAAAGGAAAAACTTAGTTTGTGTTTTATGTTACAGCTTTCTTTTTAAAGAAATGTAAATTAATTTTTTATTATGTCATTTAGGAAAAATAATGAAAAATTGGAAAGCCTATTGTAGTTGAGATGTATTTTTAGACTTTTTTCAAAAAAATACTTCCAGAATCTAGATTTAAATAGTTCTTACATGAAATTTTAAGAAATGCTATATTTAGATAATTTTTTAATGACATAACACAGTTATAGGTTATAAGAAATTACTTTAAAGAATATTTAATTTTCAATGGCATAAAAAAATTAATTACAATAAAATGCAATTACATACCAAAATATTTTAACAGCTTTAACTAAAAATAAAAGAAGTTAAAATTAAAATAACAAAAAATTTAATATTAAAATTATTTTCTATAAAAAACATTATAATAATTGAAATGATATGTAAAACATAAAAATATAATTGATTCAAATAAGATTAATTTTAATATTAATACTTCATTTGTATAAAAAAATATTAAAAGATAATTATCTGATTTCTAATTTAAAGATATTGAATTTTAAGTTAATTATTCTAAAATAATTTGAAATTAAATATCTTTGAAATTTAAATTCTAAAATTACAATTAATGGTAAAATGCATTAAAATAATGAATCAATCAAAATGTCTTTCAACTCTATAAACTATCTATTATGTGGTTAAGTTTAGAAAAATTTAAAATGAATAATTGAGATAAAACATCAAAAAAGAAATATTTACACTTCAAATAATATTGGAAATAGATGCAATGAATTTTCTGAATTAAATTGTTCATTAT
>JAPDSC010160574.1:0-10060 GCA_026290005.1 Latrodectus geometricus
ATAAGAGACATTTTCTGAATATTAAGTTATATAATATATAAGCTTTAATATTAAAATTTAACAAAAGTAAATTTTTAATAACACAAAGAAGTTATCTCGAAATGTCTCAGATAATATTCGCATTTTTTTCTTTTATAAATTTTCTTTCCAGATTTGCATTTTTTATGCATCAAGGAAAAAAAATTCCTTTTCTTCAGTTGAAGTTTTATTTTCTTTAATTAAATGTAGAGCACTAATAAATTTCATTTTCATTCAGCAAAAAAAAAAGTGTGATAAGTTAGTTGGCACAAATTTCTTCCGAAATCAACAAACCATGTATAAAAAAAAAAGTTTAGTTTTCAAAAATTTCAATTTACATTATATAGATAGAGTTTTGAAATGGGCAAATTTTATTGCGCTTATTAAGGATAACATTTTTATATTTATATATTATTCTAGTAAAATAAAATAAGAATGATATGAAAAGAAATTTCATTTGATATAAAAAATAATCTACTGGAATTAAAACATACTAAGAGCAAAATATATCAGTAGTACTATAAATTAGGATATTATTATGTGATACATTTGATACAAGTAAAAAACATAAAAGTACGAAATTTAAATATTAATTCTATCAATAAGTTTTAAGATATTTAGTAATTTCAAATATTCTTCCTATAAAATTACATACAGACTAGAATCAAATGTAATCTGTATTATAATATTTTTGTACAATATTTTTTACTCTTTCTATCTATTTTTGTGTTTGAAAGATAACCGGTTCATTATTTAACCTAATAGTCTACCCTAAATTTTAAACGTTTTAGTATGAGCTGCATTAACATAGAATCTGTATTCTTTTAAATAATCTGAGTTGCGTCAAGTTAAAGTGAAAGAATTGTAACTTTTTTACTTCAACATATAAATATTATTATTCTTAATAATAAATTTGATATTAATACTATTCCTTCAATAAGTTTTACCAAGAATAATAGAATACGCATTTTATATTTTGTATTCAAGTAAATTTATGTGCATATTTTTAGCTTATAATAAATTCGCATATTTTTATATTTTTTCTAAATTAAAACTTATTGATTTTCATGAATCATATATATATATATATATATATAGCTGACCATTAAGGCTTTTAGGCAAAACCATATTCACGGAAACCTAAATGCTTAACCTAACCACCAAACCAATCCTAACAAAACGTGGTTTAATTTCTGGCTTTCAACGACCACTTTTATCTCATGAGGGTTAATTGGACAGAAAATTACAGTTTAAAGTAGATTTCAAACCACTATAATCACCCGATTCGGAAAAGGGATAGAAACCTACGGGCTTTTGAAACGAAGACCACAGAACTATTCGGCTACCAGCCTTGCACCTTAGACAAGGAGAAGGGAAAACAGGAAGACAATCTGAAAAGAGAGTCAGGTGTACGTCATAGTGAGGACACGTCTTCCGAAATGTATTAGAATTATAATAAAGAGCAGTAAAGCAATCATGTTAAGAAACATCAGTTAGTAAAACTAACATCCTCTATTATTTTGCATAAATATCTCTGTAAAAAATGTCTCTGCAAGCTAATTTTAAATGGTTAAAACAAAAGGCGAAATTAATAAGTATAATTCATAGACGAAATAAACATTTTATTGTTCTAAAATTGAACTCCTCATCTGTAAAGAAAAGTGGAGTTGCTTTTAATTTTCTATATTATTTATTGATGAAGGATTCATTTAAACTATCTTTCACATCTCATCGACCGATTTTATAATACACCTTATCATTTTATAGATAGTGGTAATTTTTTTTCGAAGTACTTAGATAAGTAGGATAAGTTAGCCAAAATTAAGAATTCTGAATTTTTCTCTCTATCTACATTTTATGGTTCAAAAATAACTCTTACAGCTATTTTAGAAATTGAATTTTTCAATAGATTCCTGTAATTGTAGTTATTTTCTGATCCCAAGATTGAACCATGATTTCTTAGCATTAATTTATGTTTGATGTCATTGGAAAGTTCATTTATGAAAGTAGTTATTTTATACATAAAAAATTCAAGAGTAATCTAAAATTTTAAATAATACATTTTGAAGATGAAGCTGCATTTCTTAAGATGTATCACCTTACTAGGGTTTATTCCGTAATTAAAGCAATAAAATATTCAGTTGTAGAAAGTGATGATCTTGTCTAAAACTTCCTGCGATTAGATGATATTGACTTTTCAACAAAAAGATATTTTAAAGAAAAATTTAGTTTAATAATAAATATTCCTGTTTCATCTGTCATAGAAGATAATAATCCTTTATAATACAGCTAATTCTTAACCTTGAATTAATATTTTATTTTGCAGGTTATATTACTTGTAACGTTGAACATTTTGCCACCTGTTTTCGATATCATGTTTCGTTTGAAGACAATTATTTTCCTGAGAATATTTTAATTTCATTTAAAGACAATGATGGCTTCTTTATACTTTCTTCTAATCTTTCCAATTATTTAATTTACTATAATGTACTAGAAGGAGAACCATTAGCATAGAAAGCTTAAGTATCAACACGTGTTAATATTATTGACTACCTGGAGTAGAAGACTGTCTTTAATTCTGCAGAACACAGTTCATTAACTTTATTAGTTGTTAATTCTTTCATTACTAGAATGCGATTTTTATGAAATGCGTCAACTATATGCAAAAAGTCCAAAAAAAATGCAAAATGCAAGAAATTAGCTAAATTATCTTAAATAAAATTGGAATAAAATAGCAAAAGCTAAATATATGAAATTTTAAGTTATGTATACTTGCTTCTTATCCTTATTTAATATCGGGTAATAGAACATGTATTGTAGTTAATTTGTAAACTTTAACATGATTGATCATGTTTGTTGTCGTTTCAAAACATAAATAATTTTCAAAATAGAAAAAAATGCCAAGAGAAATGAAAAATAAATCAAGAAATACTTATGAAATGGTTGTGTTAAGCATAAGAAAATATTTCTTTAAATTGCATTCTTTGCTTACATGTTTTTTAAAAAACATTTCTTGAAATTTGATTTTTTTCTAAAGTTTAAAAAAAAAACAAGTTTTTAAGAAAATATAAGATAAAAAAAGAAAGCAGTTGCATACATAAAAACTTTTTTCCCCAGCTGAAGAGGTTCTTTTAAATTTTTAAATGATTAGCATGCTTACATTATGTTTATTTATTCTATTATATTTTACAGTACAAAAACTTACAATATTGAAAGATTCTTTCCAGTATGTAAGTAAAACAAAACTTTCTTATTAACAAAATCTCCTTTTTCAATAATACAACCAAATTATTCTTAATAATATAAGTACTCAATTACTATTTCTATTTTATGTGTGTGTTGTGTTTATTGAATAAGTTTGATGTAATATGGCAACTGTAGAAGTATAGACCATATAGAGACAATTCATCATAGACTCTACCCCATTAGTCATATTTAGGTTAGTCACAAACACAAAAATTAACAACGACAATAATCAGCTAGTAAAAAATTAATTAAATTTATAACAATAAAATCTTATTATCAAACATTGTTTTGTCTCTATTTCATAGTACACAGAGGGAAAATTCCTGTTTTGTGTAAAAAATTAAATTTGAGTTTTATGAATATATTTAATTATAGCTAACGAATTTCTCTCCAGTTATTGAATTTCATAAATTATATGATTGAGAACAGCTTATCTAAAGTTTAAATACCTTTTGAATTTGCATATTAAGTTATAACATAATCGTTATTTTATGATAGTTATTAGTAAAAACTGCAAATCTTCATTTAACTTTCAATTTCAATTTAAAATTAAATTACTTATGAAAAATTTATACTTCTCCAATTTACATGCAATATATTTAGTAGACACTTAATGTAATTTAAGAAATTCAAATAATGAGTTTCCTCACTCCCATTCTGAAAATGATTATATATACTTGCCAGAATGCGAAAATTGTTTTTTAAATTATACACATTATTTTTTATTTAAATTTTTTGTAATTTTATGTTATTATAATGTTTTATATATATGCTTTTCTAAAATATTTTATTCTGTTATTTTGTATTGATGATTTTGTAAATAAAACATTATAAATAACTATCTTAATCTAAATTTCAATAGGTTTGAGTTGCATTTTATTTTTTGGATCTTACAATTAACTTCCCTGGATTAAAATCTGTTACTTTAAAATTCTAATTCAAAAAAAAGGTATGAAGAAATAAGATCACTGTGTGAATAAAATATTAAAATAAGTAATGAAATGTTAGTCCAATTTTTAATAAGACTAATTTTACTTTTGTACTAATATTTTGTTTTACATAGAAATTTAAAAAGGTTTTACATGAGTATAACTTTTTTCTAAGATTTAACATCAATATTTTAAGTTCAAAAGAAATTTTGAAAAAATATTTTCTTATTCAAATAAACTTACTTTGCTTTTAATACAATGAAAAATAAATTTATGTTAGCAAACAATAATAATGTGCATCAGTTAACAAAAGTTTTTACCGAAATTTTACCTGTTATTAGTATTTACAATTTGCCACTTAATAGCGCTGTTTTTGGCGTTGTAATAGCATTCACGCTATCTGAATAAAAAAGTGAAACTGGTTTCTGATTGAGAGTTGCAAGACTAACAGCATATTAGTCTGAAAGTATTTGTTAAAGATAGAGATATCCCGATGGTGAAAAATATAACTCTTCAACCTTGAAAACAGCAAGTTGGTTGAAATGTGCTAAAAAGAATTATAAAATGAATCTTAAAATTACATTTTAAGTAACTTCCCTCGATGGTGAGGCATAGTCGGAAAGTGTCACATCGGTTAATCAAGTCTATAATCATGATGTTATTAGGTACTCAAAAGATTTGTTTGGTACGAATAGGTAGCTGGTAAATGTCACAATAATCTAACCTAATAGCTCAAGATGAAAAATTAAGAGTCTACTGTTCATATTAACTTTAATATTCCCCTACTATGTTCTTAAAATAATCAATTTTATAAGCACATGAATTTTCAAAAATAAATATACGACTTTCTTTGGGATTTTACATGCGTTATAATTCAAAAATAAGGGGTAAACAATTAATCTTTCAATTTAATATATGTTATGATACATTTAAATGACGTCAAATATTATTCATTAATAAAAACTAAAGTATAATAGTATCTTCGATACAAAAAGTTGACAAAACATCTTGTTTCAAAATTTATTCAAGAACAATCCATTTATATTTTATAATGAACGGATTTCGAAAAAATGTTTTAATTCATAAATCTTGAAACAAAATGTTTGTCATGACAGTAATGTGTGCTGCTAACAAGGCCATTTTTTTAAGCATATTCCTTTCATAGTGAAGATTTTTGCTTTTGATCTTATAAAGCAGCACTTGATTCATCATTTTATTTGCTTTATTTATTGAAATGGAATTCATTTTCATATTCTTTTCTAGTCTGTTTCAGCTATTATTCAAAATCATTTCGGATTTAAAAGATATTATTTTTGCAAACAGAATGCTATTTGTTTCTAAAAAGTTATCAAAATAAAAAATGTTCTGTGAAAATAGTTTTGTAAGGACCCATTGTTTTAAAAACCTCGTTAGTTAATTTGGTGATAAATATTTTCCCAGAAAGTTATGATTGTGCGTATTTTATGAGAGATTATCTTTTGAAATGACATTATAGATAATCCAAGTTTCTATATACATTTTAAAGTAGTTTTATTATTGAACTTTTTACAAAAATTACCAATTTTGATTTGAGACAATATTATATTCATTAATATATAAAATGATGCCTTAGTTTTGTAAAGCTTAAAAGAATTCAGTTACATTCATTGTTTCCTATTTAGATAATAAGCAAAACAAAATCATGGAAATATTTTAACAGTATTTTAAAAAGTTCACTACAAGCTAGCAATTGAATAATTAGCACTCAAAGGCTTTCTCAATTAGTTAAATGTAATTCTAGTTTAATCTTTTAATCGATGGGTTCGATTATCATGGACTTTGATAAAGATTCAAAATCTAATTTAAATTGTATTTGCCGTTCTAAATAGCTCTCGTATGACCATTAAAAGACAGCTTTAATCTGTCTGGGAATCTGCAATGGCCTGAATTTGAGACAGCTAAATACTTATATTTTAATCCGCAGAAAAGTGTGACTTTCATTGTCCTCAAATATGATTACTTATCAAGTGAAAGCTGTAACGACTGATAGGAAATCTAAAGAAGCAACTCCCAGTAAACATAGCTAAGAAAAGAATGTGTAATGGCCTTATTGTTGAATACTTGTATTTTAGAGCGCAGAAAAATAATTCCTTAAGTGTCCACCTAAATGATTCTTCATGAAAGAAAAGAGATTTTACGGGATAAACATCATGGTGCTCAAGATTCATGAAGTGAATCCATATATATTTGTGTTTGTGCATGTGCGTGCACACGCGATGAAAATAATATCCCAAAAGATGCCAAATGTATATGAAGATAAAGTTATTGATAATCATCAATTATATTTATTAATGCATGAAAAGGAGAAATGTTTGAACTTATGGAGATTGAATTTTCAGTTCAATTATGATTTCTACGAAATTTAGCATTTTTTTTAAATAATGTCCCACCAGTGAAAAGAATTTACAATTGTTTTACATAATTAGCTAGCATTTTTCTTTGTGTCCATGTTCAATTTCATATATAAGTTGGTAGAATTTCTTTAGTCTGTAGAAATTATTTCTTAGAAAGTTTATATATAACTTCCATTTTTCCCCTTTAATTTTTCTATTATACTATTTTTCAAATTTTCTTACACTTGTTTGGAAAAATATATTTTGTACTTTTATTGAATTTTAGTTGAAACGTACTATACATATTAGTTTTGCAATGCCATAATGGTATGTTTCATTGTAACTAAACATGCTGAATTAGCTTACCAATGGTAATTGGATAAAATTTTATATAGAGATCATAATTTTCAATTTCAGTATAGCAAGTAAATAAAGTACCAATCACAGTGTACCAATTGTTACCTGCTTATAGTTCAACACCGAGGAACCTAGATTGGTTTGCGTGTCACCTAATGGTCATTTTCATTTTTCATATGAGGGCTAATTGAACTTCTGGCCACCCTAACTGACCTCTCACCACTCAAAGACCAAAATATGCAGCAAAATTTCTTTTTGGCAGATAACAAATTATAAAGATCAAATTATTTAAATTTAAACTATTGTATGTTGATTACAAAATCAGTAGTTAGTGCAACGCGGCCACTGTTGGATATAACTGTTATCACAAGTCTCAGCATAGGGCAAAAGAGATTTCTGATGCATTCTTGAAGTATAGCATTCCATGCGGCTTTCATATATTGCCAAATTCGATTAGGAATAGAAGAGGGTGTTGTATTTGGTTTCACTTCATTTGCAAGAATGAATCACTATTTTTGATTTGTGATAGACTAGAAAACAATCAGGACAAGCAAGAAATTCATCCTGATGAGTAACACTTGAACATCGCCGCCAATTTTCTTTGAACATTGTTTTGTTAAATTATTGATAAAAGTGCTGAATCTATGGGAAGACCTGATCTCCATCACCTCAGACAGGTAGTGCTAGCTTCCTGAGGGAGTAAAATCCAATACCGCAATAATAAAGTAACTGCAGGTGTGAGACGGGTGTTGCGATGCACAACGAATAGTTTAACAATCTCTCACTAGAGTGCTCCCGAATCGAAACGAATGATCCTGGTGTAACAGGCAGAAGCGAGATATGTCAGTAAGACAATGTCTAAAGTCCGTGTTTATGTTCATAGTTCATTGTATTATTGTCGGAGCATATACCTGTGTTTTGAAGTCAAAAGTATACGAAACACTGGACGTTTGACGAAGATTCTATTCAGCTTCAAACGATATCAAGTATTACGAGTGGGCGCCGAAGGATCCCTAACAGTTTAAATCTGTCTTGTTTTGGTCCATGATGTGACTGAGCGAAGCATTACTATTATGCTCGCAATATGTCTGTCTTCATGTACAATCGTGCATCTAGGCGAATATAAAGTCCTGTCTGTCCGCAGCTCTCTTCTGTAACCAGTGATTTCTGATCCACATCACAGTTACTGGTTTTCGTTCAACACGGTTTTGATTTCTTTGAAACAATCCGCAATCCCTATCCATTATTATTCTTCCTGTTACGAACTCAGACACTTGCTATTCTTTGGAAGCATTGTTAAGTAAACTTACTCAAAAAAAGAACGAAAAATAAATTTCATAATTGAAATTAATAATATCTTCTTTTATATAGCACTTACAGGTGCACCAATGGTATCCTTGATATGGGTATCTGCTGCAAACAAATGATTAGGTCCATCCAATCTAAATTTCACATGATTTACAATCTTCATTCATGATGTTGTATTTTGGGTATCCAGAGGTGCAAATAAATATCGAGGAATTTAAAGTGCTTATGAACCATGACAAACATCCGAGCCAGAGTTAAAAATTGAACAAACAGGCTGTTGCACTTACCTCAGAGTACTACTCATTCAAACTAATCTCAGACGTTTTTTAGGGAAAAGAGATCAATTCAATTTGTTAATTAAAAATTATTAGATCATGTCTTTTATATAAGGATGTCTTGTAAATGACAATTTTAATCATTTTTTTTTTATATTCATTTTGATTAAATATGCAAAATGTTTGTTTTCTTATAATGGGATACTAAAGCACGTGAAATCAAATTGATAATTTTTCCCAATAAAATTTTAAATTTAAAATATATTTCAATATTTTTAAATCAGGATAGTTTTGGCTTGTTTTTCGTTCAGTAATCATTTTCTACGCACAATGGCTGATTAGACGGGAAATACGGTTCAAAGTGGAATCTAAACCACTATAAACAATTAGCACAAATTAGATTTTGATAAATATTGTAATCTCTAAAAGAAATTCTTAATTTTAATACTCCTTACATTAATGATAAATCAATTGCAACATGTAATATAAATATACATTATTTTTCCTTATTATATTATTTTAATTGAATTATTTTTTATAGTTTTAAATATTTAAATTGACATTAAAACTAATATTGAATATCACTTAAAATTAAAATTGAATTATTTTAATCAAAATTGAATATCAGTGCATAATTTTCATCAATCAATTCCCTACCAATCTAGACAATCTTGTTAAATGAATTCAAAATGAAAATATAAGGCTAGTAGATTAACTTTAAATTTCAAAAATTTATTCACGAACTCTTCGGGAGAAAATCAAATGGATTTTCAATTTTCTCTTTTAAAATTATATTCCATTTCCTTAAAACTGATTTCCATTACTATTCTTATCCCTTTCAAGGAATAGAAATTTCTTGAGTTTATACGGAAATTCATCCACTTTCACTTATCTCAGTCGAAGCATCTACAATTTCCTTTACACTTGTCTCATTTCCATATTTTTCTGGGCAATAAATAACATTTTCCTCGATTTTGTTTCGAATGGAAATTCAGTTCCAAACACTATTGTATGAATTACATGTCGAGATAAGCTTACATATAATTGGAACACACAAAACTTAACTTTCTTTCAAATCAGGAAATGTTCATTGCAAAATATTAAAATTGATTGCGTGTACTCAATAATTTAGATATAGGCACAGGTTGTAACTGAAACCAAATTTCTCTTGTAGTGTAAATATCTACTCATGTTATGATAAAATAATATTTGTTAATTATTTTTTGTATTATCTGAATTAGTATTGGGATTTTATAATAGTTAATAAAAAATTTAAATAATAAATACTTTTAGTGATTTTTCACTTACTATTCTAGCTCTTGACTAGTTCACACATTCTCTATTTATAAATCATGTTCAAATTTTAAATTTTACATAAGATATTTTTTTATTCATCAATTCAAATTCAAGTATATATTTCAGACTTGCAGTGGATTACACTTGATGTTAATACAGTTTTCTCAAAAATTAGTTCATTAATTAAATTTCATTAATTTTTGTTTCATATGAAAAATAAATAAATTATTGCATAGTGGTGCCATCTGTTGGCTGCAAC
>JAPDSC010160575.1:0-10177 GCA_026290005.1 Latrodectus geometricus
TGATTATTTTTTTCAATGAAAATTATCCTTCACAATGCTATTTTTTACGTTCAAGTGCAATATTGCACTGCATGCTTACATTCAAGTGAAACAGATTATTAACTTACGTAATATAAAAGCATGTCATGCAATTATAGCTTGCCTATATAAAAACCATAAAAAAATTATATTAATTTTGTTTTTCATAACTTCAAATACATTCCAAAGAAATGATTATTTTTTTTTTGATGAAACTTTATATTGCCCAATGCCACTTTTTATGTTCATTTGCAATATTACACTGCATCCCATTGTTCAAGCGAAACAGATTAACAACTGGCATTATATCAAAACCATATCATGCAACTATAGCTTGCATACGTAAAAACCATGAAAAGCTAACTTTGAGATCTTAATTTTTTATAATTTCAAATATATTCCTAAGAAGTGATTATTTTTTGATTAAAATTATGCTATTTTTTATGTTTAAGGGCATTATTGCACTGCATGCCTATATTCAAGTGAAACAGATTATTAACAGGCAATGACGATTAACAGGCAATCGATAAAAACCATATCATACAACTATAACTTGACTGTAGTTGAGCTTGCCTAGAAGCCATGAAAAAAATATCTTTGAGATATTAATTTTGTTTTTTATAATTTCAAGTATTTCCTAAAAATTATTATTTTTATTATTAAAATTATAATGCCCAATACTATTTTTTATGGTCAAGTGAAGTATTGCACTGCACTATATTCAAGCGAAACAGATTATTAACTTGCATGATTAAATTTTCAATTGATGTAGATTGTTAAAAATCATAAACGTCTTCTGTAGTATAATGTATATATAATCTATTAGTGATGCTATAGAAGTTTTATCAGAATCAAAAACGGAAACACTGCTTAACTAATTTCGGCAAAAAATCTTTTCCATTAATAAACAAAATCTAAAAATAGATTATTATTTATTAGAATTAAATGTGCAAAATAAAAAGATCAAATATTGGTATGATGCGAATCTCTTAAGTGGTTGCCAACATTAAAACCTCTATTGTTAAAATATAATTTCAAAAGAAATTTACTGCCAAAGTAGAAATAAATATTAGGCAATAAGAGTTCATCTGCAATGCTTATTCATATATTTGAGTACCTATAAAAGAATCAATCAAGCACCCTATAGTTAATATACAATAGAACAAATGATTCCATTCTTGAACCACTGAGAGAATATTTCCTGTTTACAATATAAGCTTCCTCATGCTGTATTAATTCACCGATATTTCTTTGCGGGAGATCATGCCATAAATGCAGCAACTGCTAAATTAATCATAAGTTTACGGAAGACAACTATAACATTTTTCGAGATCTGTCCAAAACATTTTGTATTCGCTAAATGTCAGAAGTCCTATCAGACAAAATTAGAAAATTATCAACTCTATTTATGATTGGTTCCCTCAAATATTAGTTTGGGGAAAAAGTAATCCATTATTTTTTCGGTAGCCGACTGTAGTGATCGCAATCTCGTGAGGTATCTATCAAACAATTTCAGATTTATGCTCGTTGGAAAGGTGACATTTGACACTAAAATATCCTCTTGCGGTTTTTGTTTGATTCATTCAGTTACGAGTACAAGGTTTTAAAAATGGAAGACAACAAACAGAAAATTCGATACATTTTCGTTTTTCTCTTATAATGGTGAAAAAGATAGCCGGGTGGCTAAAATTGTGAAAGGTGCTTATCGTCCTGTATAAAACTGTAACAACCAGTTAAGTACAATTTTTGTTTCGTCGATTCCGTTCGGGTATTTTTGATGTTAGAGATGCACCTCGCACGTGGATACAGCATCGTCGAAAATGTCTATAAAATATCAAAAATGATCGAAGTTAACCGCATGTCAGCAGTCGTAACGCGCAAGACCTAAAAATCTACATGGAAAGCTGTTTTAAACCTTTTTACAAAGTGAATCCAAGCGAAGATACATAAAGTTCACGTAAAAATAATGGATTTCTTTTTCCCCAACCTAATATTTCATTTAGTTATGTAATGTTTTGTTGCCTTTGAATATTTTTAAGCTTCTGCAAATCTTCTCACCATACAATACTTTTAATGTACCTGTTAAGAGTGTGACTGCGCCGTGGTGGCCTAGTTGGTTAGAGCGTCTTTTTAGTTACCGCAAGTTAATGAGTTCAAATCGCGGATTATCTGAAGATCCATCGTGTTCACTAATGGAGACTGGGGCATGTAAAATATATGGTGGTCGCAATGCCCTCCATATTCCCATTCAAGATTAATACCTCTGGAGATGTTTGGAGTCAGGCCATGGGTCTTCTCTGGCTTCAATCTCTAAATTGTTAGACCCTGATGGCAAAAGTCGTAAACTGCTTGGAGAATTTCTCAGTTTTACATGAACATTTATTACAACGAAAGACAGTTACTCACATGTCTTATAAAACGAATAAAAGGATAACCAAGAGTCGAAATAGTCTTATGTTTTAGAAACAATTATAAACATTTACATAAAAGACAATTGGTCATAAGTTTTATAGTAACACAAAAAATATATATTTTGCAGGAAAGGAAAAAGGACCACATATTTCATAAAAGAAAAGAACAGATAGACACATATTTCACAGAAAAATGAAATATTTTGCTATGGTTAAAAAGATGTACATTTTATAAAAGAGCTACCTATAGACATAAATTTTATTCCAAAAGATAAATAATCACAAATTTTACTGCATGGAGTTTACAAAAATGGACAATTGGACATCAATTTTACTAAAAGAGATAAAGAAATGTACATTCCATAAAAAGGATAAATAATTGCATATTTCATAAATAAATATAAATTAACATTAATTTTACAAAAATACGTATTAAATTAAAGATTAAAAAATTAGTTATTTTACTCAGAAATATAAATAGCAATTCATTTGCATCAAAAACAAACAAATATATACAAATTACAAAGAGTTAACAATAAATTTATTTTTAAAGACGAACAAAAAGAATACTAGTTTAAGAAAAAAATAAAAATAGGCATGTGTTTTGCAGAAATCAACAAATCAGCATTATTTTTCAAAAAAAGATACACTTTAGAAGGAATATACAATCTTTACATAGAAGTAAGAAAAAAAATATATGTTTCACATATATCTTATATTTTACAAAAAGTTCCAAAACGGTTATACATTTTACAAAATAGATCAAATAAACTAAGTTGCTTAAATCTGGAGACACTTCATTTAACTTTGTTAATGAGTCAATTGCGTAGGTGGATAGATTGAGGTTACTTAGAACTGCCAACTGTGTGTGAGTCCCAGGCGAGATTACCGGGAAAGCTGTTGACGGTCGATTATTCTAGTGGAAGAACTAGGCACAATCATTATTATCAATCATTGATCGCTCAACTTGATTTGGAGAGATGAGACGATTCTCGAAGAAAGAAGAATCTTGTATTCTCCTGTTGCAAGGGATTATCTCCTCAACATCTAATAAATCATCGGAGCTGCAGTTGTTATGCTCAGTTCTTACTGTTAATCTTTAATGTTTCGAACCAAGAAAAACTGGTGAACCACGGAAATATTCATTTGTATTTCGTTGAATACAATTAATAATCTAAATGGTTTTCTCCACTGCTTTATTATTATATTAGCATTATATTGCAATTTATTATTATAGTAAATCATTTGAGCTTATATATTAAACAGTGCAATTAGAATTCAGTTAGTTAAATGGATGCAGATTTTAAAATACAATGCAAGCAATTATGTAAAAAGTTATAAGCAAAACAAAGTAGGAATTAAATTCTAAAATATTAAAAACAAGTTATTGCTATACCTGCAAAATTATTAAAGACAATGACACTGTTTATTTCTTCGCAAGTCATTATCTTATGTCGATTATAATAATTTTCTTATTTAAACAATCATTATGTTAAAAATTTCAGAAATTTTTTTGCTACGTATATTTTTTTTATTTGTAATGAATCTTTAGAATATATTCTCAGATTACATGAATAATTTTCGTACTCTTGGGTAATCCCTCATTGTAATTTTTTTTGTTAGATAATTCATGATATAGTCTAAATTTAAAACAAATCTAAGGCAATACATTACTTAAAAATATTTAAGCTAATCTACAAGTTACGGAATTTGTCTTTTTGAAATTTTATTACATATTTTAAATTGTCTAGAAATATTAGTTTGGAATCCTTTATTTTTACGTGAACTAGTAAAGAAATCCTTTATTTTTACGTGAACTTTTTGTAACTTCTTTTGGATTCACTTTGTAAAAAGGTTTAAAACAGCTTTCATGTAGATTTTTAGGTCTTTCGCGTTACGACTGCTGACATGCGGTTAACTTCGATCATTTTTGATATTTTATAGACATTTTCGACGATGCTGTATCCACGTGCGAGGTGCATCTCTAACATCAAAAATACCCGAACGGAAATGACGAAACAAAAATTGTACGTAACTGGTTGTTACAGTCTTATATAGGACGATAAACACCTTTCACAATTTTAGCCACCCGGCTATCTTTTTCGCCGTTACAAGAGAAAAACGAAAATGTATAGAATTTTCTGTTTGTTGTCTTCCATTATTAAAACTTTGTACTCGTAACTGAATTAATCAAACAAAAAACCGCAAGAGGATATTTTAGTGTCAAATGTCACCTTTCCAACGAGCATAAATCTGAAATTGTTTGATAGATACCTCACGAGATATCGATCACTACAGACGTCTACCGAAAAAATAATGGATTACTTTTTCCCCAAACTAATATATGTATATATACCTATAACTATGTACATATGTGTGTTATGCAAAATAAAGTTTATAGTTTGTGTTAAATATCAATTGAGTTTTTAATATGAATTCACCACTTTCTGGTAACGAGAAAGACGCCCTAACCAACCAGGCCCCAGCGGCCTCAGATTGGTTGTTTATTAAAAATAACTACTTAATAAACATTCTTGATCTCTTTTTGTAAGTAGACGAGATTGGTCACTCAACTTTCTAAGATTAATCACTGATCAATGACTTGAACTTGTGTGGACTTTCATGCCAGAAATAGTACATTCGGGGTACATTCTACAAAGAACAAATAATGTTTTGCAAATATTGTCTGAAACAAAACTGTTTCATATTGTGAATCAAACAACTGCTTTTTGAAACGGATACCCTAAACGTTTGGTTCTAACTATTATATCGAATTCAAAATCTATCTTTAGATTTCTTGAAATTCGATAAAAAGTTAAATTGAATCTTTTATAATTAAAATGCATAATTTGTATCAAATTCATGGTCTCATTGTGAATCCGAATCAAATTCGATATGTTTTAATTATATGTGATTATATGCCTGATAATTTTGTAAACAAAACCTAATTTATTTTTATGAAAATATTCTTAAAAATAAAATTATTTAAGATATGTGCCAGATAACGTAATTATGTTAGTTTGCGGAAAATAAATGATTTGAAAATTATCCATGTAAGAAAAATTATTGAATTAATATAAATAATTTTATCTCATAAATATCAAGAAAACAAACTAAATTTATGTTTGGTACAGCTGTTACTAATTATATTTAAAATAAAAACTTTATTACACAAGTTTCAATTTGAAAAATGAATTTAAAAATAAATATTTCACTATTTTTATCAAAGCGAAACCGCAAGTAATACAGATTATTTAAATAATATATCTTATAAAAACCAGTTAACCATAGAATTAAAAAACAAATATTTTGAATTTTTTGATTTTATTTTATTTGAAGTTAAATATAAAACATAGATGGCGCTGATGATACCAATTCTTCTAAAATGTTTCTATCGTAGACATTTTTCATTTCCTAACTTTCAAGGGATATGTAAATCAAGCAGTCTGATTAGAATTTTTAATCGATTTTATGTAAATTAAAAAAAAAAAGAAAATATCAAGCAAATTAGCTTCGCAGGATTAGTTTCCAAAAGAAAAATGTAATTTCTAAAGAATAATGAGACAGCTATCATGAGACACAATAAGGTTGGGATAATAAACTTTTCATTTAACTTTTATACAAATGACTCATTTTTACATATTTTACATATTATTCGTGAAATATAATTAAAAATTGTATAATTGTATTAATTCAAACTGTAAGAAAATTATTTTGGATTACGATTATATTAATTATTATTTAAATAATCCCATTGAATTTCATTGAAGATATATATTTTTTTTTATAATTGTAATTCAACAATTTGTTTTTGCTTATAATTTTTAAAATATAATAGAAAGCTTTATTTCGATATCTCACATCTTATAAACTTAATAAATAAGAACTGTTGTAAAACTTTATGAAATATCCACTTCGTCTCTTAATTCCAATTCACAATTTTGTTCAAATGTAGTCCTAGCTAATAATATAATTCTATAGATTTTCTTATTTGCATCATGATGATTACTTATGTGACGCAATGCTAAGCTATTTAACTTCTCACTTTCTATAGAAAATCTGTGTCTCACATTTCATTTTACAATTCTTTAACTCAAACATTTCTCATCTTGACGCCCAACCTGTCTAGTGGTTAGCGTAACTGACTACGCATGGGGAGGACCTGGGTTCGAATTACGGCTCGACATGAACATACTTTCTCTCTCTGAGTTTCTTATCCTTTCCTTGGATGAATGCGGCCCGCCCTATAAACGGGTTTGTGGTGGTGTGGCGTGGGCGGTGCTACTCGTACCTCTCTGACTTGGTTCACAGGTGTCCACCGGGTAACGATAAAATGAGGGGCAGTTTCCGGCCTTGTTGCGTCATATTGGCTAATTACATACTCAAGGGTACTCGCCAACTAGGAAAAAAAAAAAACATTTTCCATCTTGAAGTTGCGTGTAGTGTCACTTATAAAAACAAAGTAGTGTCAAATTTATTTTCCCCACAATTAAATCAAATCATTTTGTTTAAATGCATCTATAATTCAAAGGTTATTTGTCATAAATCTATTTTAAATAACATAATTTCAAATTCAATTAAGTATTACGTTAATTATGTTACCTAAGACATCATAAAATTTTAAAACTGTTATCTAAAACATTGGAATTAAATAAAAGAAGTTATGTTATCGTATGTATCTTAAATATCAAGTACCAGGCATTACTTAATTTGTAAAAACAATAAAAATATCAGATTTTTAAAAATGAACCTCTAGATAACAATTGTTCTAAGTACTATAATTTAATTATTTAGACCAGTGTTTTATGGATATCCAGATTTCAAAGTCATGTTAAGTAGCCATTGGGTACTCTACACCAGAACCACCAGTTCCTCTTCTCTTAATGTGGAGAAAAAAAAATTCTTAATGGCCGGGCATTACAGAAAAAATGTTTTCTAAAATATCAAACATCCAGTATGTTAAATTTTCATAATACATAATAAGTTCAAATGCAAGTTTTATTTTTTAAGTAAATTTCATAAAACTTATTTTACTTAAAATAATTTATTGCATACGAGTCTATAAATTTAAAGATAATATCAATACTGGCAACTAAAGGTGAAGTAACAAAACAAACGTAATTAATTCATAAAGCCCATGTATTAAACAAGTGGGAAAGAACAAAAGAAAGGGTGCATGAATGATACCAGCCATACAAGCCATGATTATAGCTCTGGAGCACTTACACCACATATCGCCCTTACAACAACTAAATATTATGTTAGTGTTTTTTTTTTATTTTATTTTATTATTTTTTTTGTCGAGTGCCATCCAGAATGGCAGAAGGGGTGTGCTGCTCCACTCTTTCAACTGAACCGCAATTGGGTGTGGAGTCCGACTTCCTCAGTACACACATGCCATAGGTACCCGTTTATAGGGTAGGCAACCATTCACACACACACAAAGAAAGGACAAAGACAAGAGAGAGAGAGAAAGTACATCCATGCCCCGACTGGGATTCGAACCCAGACCTCCCTTTCCGTAATCAGGAATGCTGACCACTAGACAGAGTAGGCGGCTATGTAACTGTTATAATTATTAACACGTCCTATGTCTTCTATGGAAGAAAATATAGTGTGAGTCATGCTAAGGATTATATTATCGAGAAGCACTTGGGGCTACGAGATACAGCAGCATCCAAAGCCCTCCGAAGATCCAATAGAATGTAAGAAGTGGTTAATGGGCTACTATTCATCTCCTAGGTATGTCCCATACATGCTTTATTTGATTTATGTCGGGTGATTATGCTGACCATTCCATATGGCTGATATCCTTTGATGGAAAGCAGTCACTGACAATGTTCGAACAGCGAGACAATGGAGTTGTCCTTTAATAAACACAAATTCACCATACTCGGCATTCCTAAGCAAAGGGGCAAGTTGTACAAGAATGATGGCCCAATAAATATGTGCGTTAATCTGCGCTTTAAGTTCCCTACTCTGCCAACTTGGCGAAAAATGCACCAAGCGTGATAAACCGGACGTTTTTATACCTAATGAGCTCTTTATGGCAACCTCCGGAGGAAATAATTTGCGCTTTTTCGCGCATGCTCATTAATTGGTTTTTTTCTTTTAGCATTTTCATTGGTCGTTAATTAGTTTCAGTTTGAAAAATTGGTCATTTTCATTGGTTGCTAATTTGCTTAAAACCGTTAAAAATCGTATTCCATTATCGCCATGGCAACAGCGTTTTTGAAAACCCGCCAAGTACGGGACAAACAGCACACTTTCGCCAAGTTGGCAGAGTAGGGACCTAAAGCGCATTTTCACCAATATGTGTGTGTGTGTCTTATTGAACATGCAGATTTGTTTTGGATCCCAGTGTAATTTTTATCCAACCGAACACTCTTGCACCGCCGTAACGTTGGTGTTCAATGATGTTGTCTTGGTGGTACTTGGCACCTTTTCATATGAATGTCCGACCTCAATCGGACTGAAAGCTTCAGCTAGACTCATCAAAAAACATAATACAAACCAACTTTGAAGGTTTCTACATTGTATGTTCTCTACTCTAGGCTAAACACTGGCATCTGTCAGTTCTGTGAGTGGAATACGTTTGACAAGCCTGCGAATTCTCTCAAAAGTCTGTACACGATTTGCCTTGAAGCGGCCGTACTCCTGACGGCTGATATTTCACGTAAAACATAAACATGCATTATCTGTGTCATATCTATGCGGTCGTGTAACCGAGCACCGTACGTACCGGTTGTGAACACGTTTCCTACTTAGCCACACATCCTCATATACAATTCTCTTACGCTCTCATCTTTGCAGCATACGTTTGGCGTAATCAGGTGCCTTTCTGTGATTTTCTTATAATGTTTGACCATATGAGTGAAATTCTACACGTGCCATATGTACTTTTGCGTTTGATTTATATATGCTTCTGGATTATCTCTGATATATGGACATGTATGTATGAAACTGAACGAATAACGTATTAAATAAAACAAAGAGTGGCCGCAGTGGCTTGGTTAGTTAGGGTGTCGTTCTTGTTACCGGAAGGTAGTGAGTTCGAATCCCGGCTTATCCGAAGATCCATCGTGTTCTCTAATGGCGACATGGGACATGTAAAATATGCCATGGTCACAATATCTCCATTTTTCCATTCCAAATTAATACCTTTTAAGGGTGGCTGAAATCAGGATATGGGTCGTCTCTGGCTTCTATCTTCAAACTAGAAATCACAGATAGGGTGTTGTCACCTATGACTCAAGTCGTACTTCCATCCTCGTAAAGGGTGCTCTGTTCAGAAACGGAAGACGCTCTTGCTGACTTCATTCGCCAGTCCCTGACGGATGGGCTTGGATTCGCCAAGCGTCATAAGTAACAACAAATAAAATAAATACCCAAGCATTTTAAGTTTACTTTAAAATAACTGTATATATAAATAATTCGATGATAATGTTGTGCCACCAATCTTATCTATGGTCAGCATGCCTGACTGCGGAGAGATGGATCCTGTGTTCGAATCCCAATTCGGGTTTGGATGTACTTTCTCTCTCCTGTCTTTGTCCTTCCCTTGTATGAATGGTTGTCTTGCCTATAAATGGATATCTATGGCATGTGTGTGCTAAAGAAGCCAGACTCCTCACAAAACTACTGTTCAGTTGAAAAAGTGGAATAGCGCACTTGATATTGCCAGCTTGGCTAGCACTCGACAAAAAAAAAAAGTGTCTTCTTCATGATATGTTAATGCGTTCTACTAC
>JAPDSC010160590.1:0-22289 GCA_026290005.1 Latrodectus geometricus
CCTTTTTGGACCTTGCGCCATAAAACCCAACCAACCAACCAACCATCCCTCCTATTCTCGAAGTTGTCCTCAGTATTTAGCGGAAAAAGAGATCACCACAATAAAGATTCAAAACAAGTGTTCATATCCTGAGGCAAGAAAATTAGTCACTTCCCGTACTCCTATATCTGGAGTCAGTTATGCCGCTGCTGCCAGAAAGGTCACCAAATCGAGCAGCACCCAAACTGAATCATATTCGTTTTCCCCAGTGAAGTTACCCCAAATGACTGAGAAGCCAAAATTTAAAAAAACACCTACGTTTTCTAAAAAAGCTCCTTTTGCTAAATCAAAAGCGGAGAAAGCTTTAAAATTAAAAATATCTAAAGAACCTAAAAAAAGATTAATTTCCACCCAAAACGCTTTCTCCTGCTTGGAGACTGACGCGGTGTCCTTGTATCCCTCGGACGATGATGTATCGTTCGAGGAGCTAATAGATGACCCGCCTTCCAGCTCCGAAAAAGGAGCTTTAAAATTTAAAAAATAACTTCCTTTATTTCTTGGAACTGCCATGGTTTGCGTTCACATCATGATGACATCAAGTCTCTAATATTAACATTTAATCCCGCATGTTTGGCACTTCAGGAAACTTTCCTGAAGTCAACCAATAATATTAACATTCGTGGATTTAATTGCTTTAGAAAAGACTGTGGTGACGATGGTGCAGTGTCTGGTGGTGTTTGTATATTAACATCAAATAATTTCCCCAGCACTGTCCATCCAATCAATACAACTCTACAGGCTGTAGCTGTGAGAATTCACATATCATGTTTGATTACAGTCTGTAGTTTGTATTTGCCACCACATGATGTCATCCGCCAAGAAGAACTCGATGCATTATTGGATCAGCTGCCTACACCATTTTTGTTAGTAGGTGACTTTAACGGACATAATTCTTTGTGGGGAAGTGATGATACTAATTCTCGTGGTCGTCAGATAGAGCAATTTATTTCTGATAATTGTCTCTGTCTGATCAATACCGACGAGAAAACATATTTCCACACACCCACAAGAACATTTCATTCTCTTGATCTCGCCATTTGTTCACCCTCACTTCTGCCGTTGTTGAATTTAACAGTAGGGAATGATCTGCATAATAGCGATCATTTCCCACTCGTCGTCTCCCGGACTGGAGGTAGTAGTGTGCAGCAACGCATACCTACTTGCGTGTACAGTCGGGCGGATTGGACATTGTTTACACAACGGGCAGTCGTTGATGATAAAATGGTTATGATCGACGATGTTAATGAAGCCGTTTACAAAGTCACTGAAACAATTATAAGTGCAGCTGATGCAGCTATACCTAAAAGTTCCTCTATATTAAAAAGGCGTTGCAAGCCGTGGTGCAACATTGAATGCCAAGAAACTTATAAAAAACAAAGGAAGTTATGGGGTTTATTTCGTAGGTACCCCACAACGGAAAATCTTATTACCTTTAAGAGAGCAAAAGCATTATCTCGCAGAGCTCGTCGTCGAAGTCAGAAGGAATCCTGGTCTTGCTATGTCTCCTCAATAACATCCTCCACATCCAGTAAGCAGTTCTGGAGAATAGTTAAAGCAGCCAATGGTATCTATACGGAATTCTCCATTCCCGTCCTGAAAACCGGAGCTGCTATATACTCTTCTCCTGCAGACATAGCTAACGTCTTTGGTGAAACATTTGCTAACGTCTCAAGTGCCGACTCTTATAGTCCTTCGTTTTTAAGGACTAAGAGTCGAGCTGAGCAAATACCAATTCGTTTCCACCATAGACAAGCTTTGCCTTATAACTGCGAATTTCGGATGTTGGAATTGAAGCGAGCATTACAGCAGGCCAATAATACCAGTCCAGGACCAGACGGAATCAGCTATCAAATGCTTCGACATTTAAGTCCAGATTCCCTGTTGAACTTATTATATTTGTTCAATAGGATCTGGACTGAAAATGTATTTCCATCACTCTGGAGCGAAGCAATAGTGATTCCGGTCCTTAAGCCTGGTAAGGATCCTTCAGAACCTTCAAATTACAGACCTATAGCTCTGACTAGCTGCCTTTGTAAGACTCTCGAACGTATGGTCAACGCCCGTCTCATGTATGTCTTAGAAAAAAATAAATATATACATATTAATCAGAGTGGATTCCGTAAAGGAAGATCCACTCTTGATAATATTACATATTTGGAGACCCAAATCCGCAACGCTTTTGTGCGGAGAAACCATCTGGTCTCCATTTTCTTTGACATAGAGAAGGCATACGACCGTACATGGCGATATGGAATTCTCCGTTCATTATATGATTTTGGCTTTAGGGGTAATCTGCCGATATTCCTAAAAAATTTTTTACGCTCCCGTATTTTTAAAGTACGTATTGGTCGTCTTTTGTCCAATACTTTTATTCAAGCTGAGGGTGTTCCCCAAGGCTCCATTTTAAGTGTTACAATTTTTAATTTATACATAAGTAGCATCCTCCATCACCTTTCACCTTCTGTTAATGGCACTATGTATGTGGATGACCTGCAAATATCTTGCAAGGGATCGAACATGCGTTTAATTGAGAGACAATTACAAACATCTGTAAATAAAATAGCTGCGTGGTGTGCAGAGAATGGCTTTACACTATCTCCTAGCAAGAGCTGCTGTGTCCATTTCTGCAGAAAGACCAGCATTCACAATGATCCAGTTATCAAACTGAACAACACTCCAATACCTGCAGTCAACGAGATTAAATTTCTAGGTGTAATATTTGACCGAAAGTTGACCTTTCTTCCGCATGTATTACATTTGCGGAAGAAGTGCGAGCGATCGCTTAATATCCTCAAGGTATTATAAAATACATCTTGGGGTGCTGATCGCTTGTCACTCCTTCGTGTCTATCAATCACTCATTTTATCTCGTATTGACTACGGATGTGTTGTGTATGGATCTGCTAGGTCTTCTGTTTTACGCAGATTGGACACTGTGCATCACTCTGCTTTGAGGATATGTTCAGGAGCTTTCCGCACATCACCCGTCCAGAGTCTCTATGCGATTTGCCAACAATTGCCTTTAGACCTGAGACGGATGCAGCTGTCTCTCAATTACTACGCAATGCTTTTTTCTGACCGTCAACATCCTATACGTTCCTTGGCCATTTCTCCTGCATTAGAGAGATTGTATGATGCTCGACCTTTCAGCATCCAACCCTTTCTCACTCGAACTAAACATCAACTCCATTTGACAGACCTATATGCTGTCCGTTTTATTAAAACGGACCTAGATTCACATCCACCCTGGTATGATCCACAGATTAATATTATTAATCCATTTGCCCAGTTTCGAAGATCGGACACAAACTCAACGATTTTTCAACAGCTTTTCCATTCACATCGCTGTCAGTATTCATCATACACACCTGTATTCACAGACGGATCTAAAACTGCAGGACATGTTGGCTGTGGCATATTCTATGCTAATGCCAGTTATGGTTACAGCCTTCATACGTCCTGCTCCGTCTTTACAGCTGAAGCTACGGCCATTTATCAAGCACTTCAGCTTGTGAGTACAGGAAATTGTCATAAAGTTTGTGTATATACTGACAGTTTGAGTGTACTGGAAACGTTGAGAAATTTAAATTATTGCCATTCTGTTGTGTCCAAGATTTTCGGAGCATTGGATTCCCTTGCTGGCAACCCCTCAGGGGGTTTACTTTCTTTAAGTAAACACGGGTGTCACAATCCCGAGGTACCCCAGTGATCTATCCTCTTCTTTTCTTTTCTTCTCTCCTCTACCCTTCTGCTTTCTCTTCCTTTTCTCCCTCAATGTGGTTGCCTCTGATGAGGTTGAGGGCTCCCCTTGAGCAGCTGTCGCCGCTCTGTTGCTATTAGCTACTCTTGGGGACTAAATCACCCACGTGTTTGCCGTGCGTGGAGACCCGTGTCCCTGGAAAGGAGGGTCCTGGTAATTGAGGCCCCCAGAGACCAACACATTACTTTGGCCTCTGCTTCAGGTAAACGGGAGGTGTGTTGTGGTCCTCAGCACATCAATCGGCTTTATGGATCAAGCGATCGGTACATCTGCTGGATGACTCGTTAAGGGTGGAGGCCATCACAGGGATGTACTGTGAGCGTATAGGATCTGACTAGCACTGGTGCAGCTGGTCTGCATCCCCTTGTTGGACTCGGTGGTGGGTGGTGCGGTCAGGTCCCGAAATTTTAATGAAATACTATGGAAAACCGAAAAATGACTTTTCTCCCGCGGGAGCATATTATTGATGAATCGAATTGCAAATATTTTATAGTCAAAAGAAAAGTGGGTTCATTTGAAAAAGTGTCCCCTTTTCTTATTGAAAAAGGAATATCGGGTTTTGCAGGTGTAGTAAAGGGTATCCGAAAACTTCGATCTGGTGACTTATTAATTGAGGTTGCTAACTCAACTCAAGCATCCAAGATCTGTAACATGGAACTGATGGCAAACATAGAGGTGACAGTCCTACCTCATGGAAATTTGAACTTTTCACGTGGTGTGATTTCGGCTAGGGATTTGTTGAATACGTCGACGGAGGAGATTCTTGATAATCTTAAAAGTCAAAAGGTCTGTGGAGTTGAACGTATTAGAGTCAGAAGAGATGGTGTCTTTATTGACACCAAACATCTCATTCTGACCTTTGCGACCCCAGACCTTCCTGACAAAATTAAAGTTGCATACTTGAATCTACCCGTCAGACAATATATTCCTAATCCCTTGAGATGTTTCCAATGCCAGCGTTTTGGACACTCGAGAAATGCTTGCAGAGGCAAACTTACCTGCGCTCGTTGCGCGGTAGTTGGCCACGATAACTCGACCTGCACAGCAAAGGAGGTTTGTGTAAACTGTAAAGGTGAGCATCCCTCCTATTCTCGAAGTTGTCCTCAATGGGCTTACGAAAAAGAAATCACCACAATAAAAGTCAAAAACAACTGTTCTTATCCTGAGGCTAGGAAAATTGTTGCCTCTCGTACGCCACAGTCTGGAGTGAGTTATGCAGCCGTAGCAAAGAAAGTCACCAAAAGTACCAGTACACAAACGGATACCCTACCACTCCCTGTAATGAGATTACCCCAATTACCAACCGAAAGGCCAAAATCAACATCCACATTATTCAGAAAAGCTTCTCTGGCTAAATCTCGAGGCGTAAAAGCCTCCAAATTAAAATCTGCAAAGGAGGGCCTTCGAAAGTCCTCCTTATCCACCCGTAGAGCCATATCATCCCTGGAAGCTGATGCTGTCTCTCTTCATCCCTCGGACGATAATTTATCGGTCGAGGAAATGATAGAAGACTCGCCTTCCAGCTCCGGGGGAGGAGCTTTTAAATTTAAATAATAACTTCCTTTGTTTGTTGGAATTGCCATGGTTTGCGCTCACATCTAGATGACATCAAGTCTTTAATATCAGCTTATAACCCCGCATGCATAGCACTTCAGGAGACCTTCCTGAAGTCTACAAATAACATCACTATGCGTGGGTTTCAATGCTTTAGAAAAGACTGTGGTGACGATGGTACAGTGTCTGGAGGTGTTTGCATTTTAACATCTAATGTCTTCCCCAGCACTGTCCATCCGATCAATACATCCCTACAGGCTGTAGCTGTCAGAATTCATACAACATGCTTAATTACAGTCTGTAGTCTGTATTTGCCACCACATGATGTCATCCGCCAAGAAGAACTTGACACATTAGTTGATCAGCTGCCTTCACCATATCTGTTATTCGGTGACTTTAACGGACATAATACTTTGTGGGGAAGTGATGATACCAATTCTCGCGGTCGTCAGATTGAGGGTTTTATTTCTGATAATAGCCTCTGTCTGATGAATACCGACGAGAAAACATATTTCCACACACCCACAAGGACATTTCATTCTCTCGATCTCGCCATTTGTTCACCGTCACTTCTGCCGTTGTTAAATTTAACAGTTGGAAATGATCTGCATAACAGCGATCATTTCCCACTCGTCATCTCCCAGACTGGAGGTAGTAGTGTGCGACATCGCCTACCTACTTACGTGTACAGTCGGGCAGATTGGACGTTATTTACACAATTGGCCGTCGTTGATGATAAAATGGTTACGATCGAGAATATTGATAATGCCGTACAAAATGTCACTGAAACACTTATAAGTGCAGCTGATACAGCAATACCTAAAAGTTCTTCTAAACCAAAACGGCGTTGCAAACCATGGTGGAACAATGAATGCCAACAAACATACAAAAACCAAAGGAAGTTATGGGGGCTTTTCCGGAGGTACCCCACAACGGAGAATCTTATTGCCTTTAAGAGAGCAAAAGCGTTAGCTCGCAGAGCTCGTCGACGAAGTCAGAAGGAATCCTGGTCTTGCTATGTTTCTTCAATAACATCTTCCACATCTAGTAAGCAGTTGTGGAGAAAAGTTAAAGCAGCCAATGGTATCTACTCGGAATTCTCTATTCCCGTATTGAAAACCGGAGCTGCTATATACTCTTCTCCTGTTGACATTGCTAACGTCTTTGGTAAAACATTTGCTAGTGTCTCAAGCTCCGATTCCTATAGTCCTTCGTTTTTAAGGACTAAGAGTCGAGCTGAGCAAATACCAATTCGTTTTGACCATAGACAAGCTTTGCCTTATAACTGCGAATTTCGGATGTTGGAATTGAAGCGAGCATTACAGCAGGCCAATAATACCAGCCCAGGACCTGATGGAATTAGCTATCAAATGCTTCGACATTTAAGTCCAGACTCCCTATTGAACTTATTGCATTTGTTCAATAGGATCTGGACCGAAAATGTATTTCCATCAATTTGGAATGAAGCAACAGTAATTCCGGTCCTAAAACCTGGAAAGGATCCTTCAGAACCTTTACATTATCGACCAATAGCTCTGACGAGTTGCCTTTGTAAGACTCTCGAACGTATGGTCAACGCCCGTCTCGTACATGTCTTAGAAGAAAATAAATGTATACATGTAAATCAGAGTGGCTTCCGTAAAGGGAGATCCACTCTTGATAACATTACTTATTTGGAAACCCAAATCCGCAATGCTTTCGTGCGGAGAAACCATCTGGTTTCCATCTTCTTCGACATCGAGAAGGCATATGACCGTACGTGGCGATATGGAATTCTCCGTTCATTATATGATTTTGGCTTTAGGGGTAATCTCCCGATGTTCCTAAAAAACTTTCTATGCTCCCGTACTTTTAAAGTTCGTATTGGAACATTTACATCCAATACTTTTATACAAGCCGAGGGTGTACCCCAAGGCTCCATTTTAAGCGTCACCATTTTTAACTTATACATCAGTTCCATACTTCATCTTCTATCATCTTCAGTTCATGGCACGATGTATGTTGATGACCTGCAAATATTTTGCCAAGGATCGAACATGCGTTTAATTGAGAGACAACTACAAACATCTGTTAATAAAATAGCTGCATGGTGTGCAGAGAATGGCTTTACGCTATCTCCTAGCAAGAGCTGCTGTGTCCATTTCTGCAGGAAGACCAGTATTCACAATGATCCTGTTATTCATCTAAACAGCACTGCAATACCCGTGGTCAACGAGATTAAATTTCTTGGTGTGACATTCGACCGAAAGTTGACCTTTCTTCCGCATGTTTTATATTTGCGGAAGAAGTGCGAGCGATCGCTTAATATCCTCAAGGTATTATCTAATACTTCTTGGGGTGCTGATCGCTTGTCACTCCTTCGTGTCTATCAAGCACTCATTTTATCTCGTATTGACTACGGATGTGTTGTATATGGATCTGCTAGGTCTTCTGTTTTACGCAGACTGGACACTGTGCATCACTCTGCTTTGAGAATTTGTTCAGGCGCATTCCGCACATCACCCGTCCAGAGTCTTTATGCGATTTGTCAGCAATTGCCTTTAGACCTGAGACGAATGCAGCTGTCTCTCAATTACTACGCTAAAGTTATGTCTAACATTCAACATCCTTTACGATCCTTGGTATATACTCCTGCCTTACAGAGATTATATGATGCTCGACCATATAGCATCCAACCCTTTCTCAGTCGAACTAAATCTCAACTCTATTTAACAGACCTACATGGTGTCCGTTTTATTAAAACGGACTTACATTCACATCCGCCCTGGTATGATCCACAGATTAATATTATTAATCCATTTGCTCAGTTTAGAAAACCGGACACAACCTCAACGATTTTTCAACAGCTTTACTTTTCACATCGCTGTCAGTATTCATCATACACGCCTGTATTCACAGATGGATCTAAAACTGCAGGACATGTTGGCTGTGGCGTATTTTACGCTGATACCAGTTATGGTTACAGCCTTCATACGTCCTGCTCCATCTTTACAGCTGAAGCTACGGCCATTTATCAAGCCCTTCAGCTTGTGAATACAGGAAATTGTCATAAAATTTGTGTATATACTGACAGTTTGAGTGTACTAGAAGCGTTGAAAAATTCAAATTATTGCCATCCTGTTGTGTCCAAAATTTTCGGAGCATTGGATTCCCTTGCTGGCAAGGGATATGACATCATTTTCTGTTGGGTCCCAGGTCATGTAGGTCTAGAGGGAAATGAAAAGGCAGATGCAGCTGCTAAAGCTGCATCGTCCGTACTTCATTCATCTGTCCCTCTTTTCGACGTGAGAAGGGTTGTCAAAAGATTTGTTAATTCTCTTTGGCAGGAGTCATGGAGTATGCAGGTCGGAAACAAACTGCGTGCCATCTTTCCATACCTCATTCCATCATCAATTTTACCGTTACGAAGAGCAGATGTCAGATTGACTCGCCTTCGTATCGGACACACACGTTTCACACACAGACATTTGTTTCTAAATGAATTAAATCCATGGTGTGAAACGTGTGATGTACCATATACTGTCTTTCATATATTAATTTCATGTCCATCTTTTAACCTTTACCGTTTTAAATATTTTGCCACTGACCTTTTAACCATGTATGATTTAGTGGGGGAGTCTCCACACCGAAACCTTTTTTCCTTTTTAAGGGAAATTGGTTTCCTTAATTTTATTTAAATTTCATGAATTTTATACTTATACTTATTTCGATTTTAAATCTATTATATACAATAATTTTTGTGTTTTAAATTTTTAATATTGCGTTTGGGTTTTGTCTAAAATCTGTCAATTTTTTTTAAAACTCAATTTTTGGCGCAGCTTGTCCTCTTTGGACCTTGCGCCACAAAACCCAACCAAACAAACATCCCTTGCTGGCAAGGGTTATAACATCATTTTCTGTTGGGTCCCAGGTCATGTAGGTCTAGAGGGAAATGAAAATGCGGATGCAGCTGCTAAAGCTGCATCATCCGTACTTCATTCATCTGTCCCTCTTTTCGACGTGAGAAGGGTTGTAAAAAGATTTGTTAATTCTCTTTGGCAGGAGTCATGGAGTATGCAGGTCGGAAACAAACTGCGTGCCATCTTTCCATACCTCATTCCATCATCAATTTTACCGTTACGAAGAGCAGATGTCAGATTGACTCGCCTTCGTATCGGACACACACGTTTCACACACAGACATTTGTTTTTAAATGAACTTAATCCATGGTGTGAAACGTGTGATGTAGCATACACTGTTCATCATATTTTAATATCATGCCCCTATTTTAACTTATACCGTTTTAAATTTTTTGATACAGACATTTTAGCTATGTATGATTTGGTGGGGGAGCTTCCCCACAGAAACCTTTTTTCCTTTCTTAGGGAAATTGGTTTCATTAATTTTATTTGAATTTTATCAATTTTATTTTATTTTCATATACTTTCATGTTTTGTAGATTTTAAAATAAATATATACATTAATTTTTGTGTTTTAAATTTTTAAAGTTGCGTTTGGGTTTTGTCTATAATATGTCAATTTTCTTAAAGACTTAACTTTTGGCGCAGCTTGTCCTCTTTGGACCTTGCGCCACAAAACCCAACCAACAACAACAACATCGACGTGAGAAGGGTTGTAAAAAGATTTGTAAATTCTCTCTGGCAGGAGTCATGGAGTATGCAGGTCACAAACAAACTGCGTGCCATATTCCCATCTTTCATTCCATCATCAGTTTTACCGTTACGAAGTGCAGATGTCAGATTGACTCGCCTTCGTATCGGACACACACGTTTCACACACAGACATTTGTTTTTAAGTGAATTAATTCCATGGTGTGAAACGTGTGATGAACCATATACAATATATCATATTTTAATTTCATGTCATGATTTTAACAGACAACGCTTACACTTTTTTAATACTGATCTTTTAACTTTATTTGATTTATTGGGAGAACCACCCCACAGAAACCTATTTGCCTTTTTAAGGGCAATAGGTTTTTTAAATTTTATTTAATTAATATTGTATATTTTTATAAATATATTTAAATATTTACTTTTCATTTTACTAAGTTTTATAAACAGTTAATTTTAATAATAATTTATACAAAAATTTTTTGTTTTTTATAGAATTTTAAAGTTGTCTGGGTTATAAAAAAAAATTTAAATAAGAGACAATATAAATAAATTAATTAATTAAGGCAAAATAAAATACTGTCTTGGCGCAGCTTGTCCATTTTTTGGACCTTGCGCCATAAAACCCAACCCAACAACAACAACATCAACATCCAGCAAGCAGTTATGGAGAAAAGTAAAAGCAGCCAATGGAATTTATAAGGAGTTTTCCATTCCTATATTAAAAACCGGAGCTGCTATACATTCTTCTCCAAGGGAAATAGCTGATGTCCTAGGTGAAAGTTTTGCTAGCGTCTCAAGCACTGACTCTTACAGTCCTTCGTTTTTAAGGATTAAGAGTCGTGCTGAGCGAACACCGATTCGTTTCAACCATGGACAAGCCTTACCCTACAACTGCGAATTTCGGATGTTAGAATTAAAGAAAGCTTTACAGCAGGCCAACAATACCAGCCCAGGATCTGATGGAATTAGCTATCTTATGCTTCAACATTTAAGTCCAGACTCCCTATTGAACTTATTGCTTTTGTTCAATAGGATTTGGACTGAAAATGCATTTCCATGTCTTTGGAATGAAGCAATAGTCATTCCGGTCCTGAAGCCTGGTAAGGATCCTTCAGAACCTTCAAATTACCGACCTATTGCTCTGACGAGTTGCCTTTGTAAGACTCTAGAACGTATGGTCAACGCCCGTCTCGTACATGTCTTAGAAGAAAATAAATGTATACATGTCAATCAGAGTGGATTCCGTAAAGGAAGATCCACTCTTGATAACATTACTTACTTGGAAACCCAAATCCGCAACGCTTTTCTGCGGAGGAACCATTTGGTTTCCATCTTCTTCGACATCGAGAAGGCATACGACCGTACGTGGCGATATGGAATTCTCCGTTCATTATATGATTTTGTCTTTAGGGGTAATCTCCCGATATTCTTACAAAATTTTATACGCTCCCGTACTTTTTAAATACGTATTGGATCATCTACATCCAATACTTTTATCCAAGCCGAGGGTGTTCCCCAAGGCTCCATTTTAAGTGTCACTCTTTTTAATCTATACATAAGTAGCATTCTTCATCACATTTCATCTTCAGTTTATGGCACGATGTATGTTGACGACCTGCAAATATCTTGCCAAGGTTCGAACATGCGTTTAATTGAGAGACAATTACAAACATCTGTAAATAAAATAGCTGCATGGTGTGCAGAGAATGGCTTTACATTATTTTCTAGCAAGAGCTGTTGTGTCCATTTTTGCAAGAAGACTAGCCTACACAACGATCCTGTTATACCCCTCAGGGGATTTACTTTCTTTAAGTAAACACGGGTGTCACAATCCCGAGGTACCCCAGTGATCTGTCCTCTTCTTTCTTTTCCTCTCTCCTCTTCCCTTCTGCTTTTTCTTCCTTTTCTCCCTCATTGTGGTTGCCTCATATGAGGTTGAGGGCTCCCCTTGAGTAGCTGTCGCCACTCTGTTGCTATTAGCTACTCTTGGGGACTAAATCACCCACGTGTTTGCCGTGCGTGGAGACCCGTGTCCCTGGAAAGGAGGGTCCTGGTAATTGAGGCCCCCAGAGACCAACACATTACTTTGGCCTCTGCTTCAGGTAAACGGGAGGTGTGTTGTGGTCCTCAGCACATCAATCGGCTTTATGGATCAAGCGATCGGTACATCTGCTGGATGACTCGTTAGGTGGAGGCCATCACAGGGATGTACTGTGAGCGTATAGGACTTGGCTAGCACTGGTGCAGCTGGTCTGCATCCCCTTGTTGGACTCGGTGGTGGGTGGTGCCGTCAGGTCCCGAAATTTCCATTTTCCACATGGAAACCAATAATATTTCTATTCTCCCACGGGAGCACATGTTCTCCATGCTTAAAGCAAAATTTTACATCATCCATCGGAAAGAGGGTACTTTTGACAATGTATCCCCTTTCCTCATCTAAAAAGCAATTACAGGCAAAATTGGGGAAGTGAAGAATATTAGGAAATTGCGTTCTGGTGATTTGATGGTAGAAGTTGCATCAGAAAATCAAGCAACTCTGATGACTAATATGAGCATGCTTGCCAACCTAGAGGTGTCCGTCTCTCCTCATAATAACCTTAACTTTTCTCGTGGTGTAATTTCAGCGAGGGATTTGCTTAATACGCCAACGGACGAGATTCTAGAGAATCTCAAAGATCAAAAAGTCTGCGCTGTCAAACGCATTACTGTCAGACGTGATGGTAAGGTAATAAATACCAAACACCTCACTCTGACATTTGCGACACCATATTTACCGCAGCATATTAAAGCTGCGTATATGAATCTTTCCGTTAGGCCTTATATTCCAAATCCTTTACGCTGTTTCCAATGCCAGCGATTTCGTCACTCTAAAGTAGCATGTAGGGGTAAATTGACTTGCGCTCGCTTCGCAGCAGTTGGCCATGAAAGTTCTTCTTGCACTGCAAAAGAAAAATGTGTCAACTGCAATGGTGATCACCCCTCCTACGCTAGAAGTTGTCCTAACTGGCAATTGGAAAAAGAAATTATAACCACAAAAGTTAAGAATAACTGTTCCTATCCCGAGGCGAGACGTTCGGTTACATCCCGTACACCTCAAGCAGGAGCAAGCTATGCAAAAATCGCTGCCAAGGTTACCAGAACAGCTAGTACTCAAACGGAAGACTTTTCACTTCCCTTTGTTAAATTACCCCCTACATCTGTCCAAAAGCCAAAATCGACCTCCGTATCCATTATTAGGAAAAAAGCTTCTATGGCTAAATCAAAAGCCATGAAGGCTTTAAAACTAAAATCTTCAAAAGAGGGTTCATCTAGACCCTCAATATCCACCCGAAGAGCCATATCGCTGGAGTCTGATGCTGTTTCCTTACATCCATCGGACGATGATATATCGTTCGATGAATGGACGGAAGACACGCCCTCCAGCTCCACTAAAGGAGCTTTTCAATTTAAAACATAGTCTCCTTTGTTTCATGGAACTGCCATGGTTTATGCTCTCATATTGATGGCATCAAATCTATAACATCAGTTTATAGTTCCGCATGTGTAG
Organism: Latrodectus geometricus; assembly: GCA_026290005.1. Classification (NCBI taxonomy): domain Eukaryota; kingdom Metazoa; phylum Arthropoda; class Arachnida; order Araneae; family Theridiidae; genus Latrodectus; species Latrodectus geometricus. Next base: position 13,516 of record JAPDSC010160590.1, read on the forward strand.
CACTTCAGGAGACTTTCCTGAAGTCTACAAATAATGTTTCCATGCGGGGATATAAATGTTTTAGAAAAGATTGTGGTGACGATGGTGCAGTGTCTGGAGGTGTTTGCATTCTAACATCTAATGATTTCCCCAGCACTGTCCATCCAATCAATACTACTCTACAGGCTGTAGCTGTGAGAATTCACACAAATTGCTTAATTACAGTCTGTAGCTTGTATTTGCCACCACATGATGTCATCCGCCAAGAGGAACTAGACGCATTGATCGATCAGCTGCCAACACCATTTTTATTACTCGGTGATTTTAACGGCCATAATTCTCTGTGGGGAAGTTATGATACTAATTCTCGCGGTCGTCAGATAGAGCAATTTATTTCTGATAATTGCCTCTGTCTGATCAATACCGACGAGAAAACATATTTCCACATACCCACTAGAACATTTCATTCACTCGATCTCGCCATTTGTTCTCCCTCACTTCTGCCATTGTTAAATTTAACAGTAGGAAATGATCTGCATAATAGCGATCATTTCCCACTCGTCATCTCCCAGACTGGAGGTAGTAGTGTAGGACAACGTCTACCTACTTACGTGTACAGTCGGGCAGATTGGCCTTTATTTACACAATTGGCAGTCGTTGATGATAAAATGGTTATGATCGATGATATTGATAACGCCGTTAAAAAAGTCACTGAAACAATAACAAATGCAGCTGATTCTGCAATTCCAAAACGTTCCTCTATACCACACAGGCGTTGTAAACCATGGTGGAATGATGAATGTCAAAATGCCTATAAAATGCAGAGGAGACTATGGGGGTTATTTCGGAGGTACCACACAACGGAGAATTTATTCGTCTTTAAGAGAGCAAAAGCTACAGCTCGCAGAGCTCGTCGTCAAAGTCAGAAGGAATCTTGGTCTCGCTACCTTTCTTCTATAACTTCTTCTACATCCAGTAAGCAGTTGTGGAAAAGAGTTAAGGCAGCCAATGGTATTTATAAGGAATTCTCTATCCCTATATTAAAAACTGGAGCTGCTGTACACTCTGCTCCTCAGGAAATCGCTAATGTCCTTGGTGAAACTTTTGCCAAGGTCTCAAGCACTGACTCTTATAGTCCTTCGTTTTTAAGGACTAAGAGTCGTGCTGAGCGAAATTCAATTCGTTTCAATCAGGGACAAGCCTTTCCTTACAACTGTGAATTTCGGATGTCAGAATTGAAGAAAGCATTACAGCAGGCCAATAATACCAGTTCGGGACCCGATGGAATCAGCTATTACATGCTTCAACATTTATGTCCAGACTCCCTATTGAACTTACTGCATTTGTTTAATAGGATCTGGACTGAAAATAAATTCCCATCCCTTTGGAGAGAAGCAATAGTGATTCCGATCCTAAAGACTGGTAAAGATCTTTCTAATCCTTTGAATTATCGACCTATAGCTCTGACGAGTTGCTTATTTAAGACTCTCGAACGTATGGTCAATGCCCGCCTCGTATATGTCTTGGAAAAGAATAACAGTATTCATATCAATCAGAGTGGCTTCCGAAAAGGAAGATCCACTCTTGATAATATTACATACTTGGAAACGCAGATCCGCAATGCCTTTGTGCGGAGGAATCATCTCGTTTCCATTTTCTTTGACATAGAAAAGGCTTATGACCGTACGTGGCGTTATGGAATTCTCCGTAGGATATATGATTTTGGCTTCCGGGGTAATCTGCCAATATTTATTCAGAACTTTTTAAGCTCCCGTGGTTTTAAAATCCGTATTGGAAGTATTTTTTCCAATACTTTTACTCAACCTGAGGGCGTACCTCAGGGTTCAATTTTAAGCGTCACACTTTTTAATTTATTCATATCTAACATCCTCCATCACTTACCATCATCTATTAAAGGAACTTTGTTTGTTGACGACCTGCAAATATCATGTCAGGGGTCCAATATGCGATTAATTGAGAGACAATTACAAACTGCTGTCAAGAAATTAGCTGCATGGTGTGCTGAAAAGGCCATACTCTCTCTCCTGGCAAGAGTAGATGTGTCCACTTTTGCAGGAAGACAAGCCTGCATAATGATCCAGTGATACGCATCCACAATACACCAATACCTGTAGTCAATGAGGTAAAATTCCTGGGAGTGATTTTCGACAGAAAATTGACCTTTCTTCCGCATGTTTTACATTTGCGGAAGAAGTGTGAGCGATCGCTTAATATCCTCAAAGTGTTATCAAATACATCTTGGGGTGCAGATCGCTCGTCACTCCTTCGGGTTTATCAATCTCTGATATTATCCCGCATTGACTACGGATGTGTTGTGTATGGATCTGCTAGGTCTTCTGTCCTACGCAGACTGGACACTGTCCATCACTCTGCCTTGAGAATATGTTCTGGCGCATTTCGCACATCGCCCGTTCAGAGTCTATATGTGATATGCCATCAATTACCACTAGCCTTGCGACGGATGCAGCTGTCTCTCAATTACTACGCTAAAGTTATGTCGACCCCTCATCATCCCTTACGTTCCATGGTTCCAAGTGCTTCTATTAAAAGACTGTATGATGCTCGTCCAATGAGCATCGCACCTTTTCTCACACGCATAAACTCATATTTGTCTTTATCTGATCTACGTGATTTGCGGATTGAATCAACAAATCACTTTGCTCATCCACCTTGGTATCACCCGACATTTGATTTTAACTATTCCTTTGCTCAATACGGAAAATCTGACACAACACCTATTGTCTTTCAACAGTTATTTTCATCTCATCGATGTCAGTATCAGTCATACACACCTGTATTCACGGATGGATCGAAATCAGCAGGACATGTGGGCTGTGGTATTTTTATCAATAAAATAATACATGTTTTAGTTACAGCCTACATCCGTCCTGCTCCATCTTTACTGCTGAAGCAACCGCTTTATACCACGCTCTTCAGCATGTGAATACAGATAACCATCGACAATTTTGTATATATACTGACAGCATGAGTGTTTTGGAGGCTTTGAGAGGCAATAGTTTTAATTGTCATCCTGTTGTGTCCAGAGTTTTTAGATTATTGGAATCCCTTGCTGGCAAGGGTTACAAAATTTTATTTTGTTGGGTACCAAGTCACGTAGGTCTTGATGGAAATGAGAGAGCGGATGCAGCTGCAAAGGCTGCATCAGGTCAACACTTACTATCAGTTCCGCTCTCTGATGTGAGAAGGGGTGTCAAAACATTTATTCATTCCCTTTGGCAGGAATCATGGAATTTGCAGGTTGTCAACAAATTACATAGTATCTTCTCATCCGTCATCTCATTATCTGTTTTACCGCTACGAAGAGCAGATGTCAGATTGACTCGCCTTCGTATCGGACACACACGTTTCACACACAGACATTTGTTTTTAAATGAACTAAATCCATGGTGTGAAACGTGTGATGTACCATATGCTGTATCTCATATTTTAATATCATGTCCTGTTTTTAACGTTTATCGTTTTAAATATTTTACAACTGACCTTTTAACTATGTATGATTTAGTGGGGGAGCCTCCTCACCGAAACCTTTTTCCGTTTTTAAGGGAAATTGTTTTCCTTGATTTTATTTAAATTTGTTGAATTTTACTTAATTTTCATTTACTTATACATTTTACATTTTAAAATCAATATATACACGTATTTTTGTGTTTTAACCTTTTAATATTGAGTTTGGGTTTTGTCTAAACAATATAAATTCTCTTTAAATCTTAATTTTTGGCGCAGCTTGTCCTATTTGGACCTTGCGCCACAAAATCCAACCCAACCAACCAACCAACCAGATCCTGTTATATATCTAAACAACACTCCAATACCTGTAGTCAACGAGATTAAATTTCTAGGTGTAATATTTGACCGAAAGTTGACCTTTCTTCCGCATGTTTTACATTTGCGGAAGAAGTGCGAGCGATCGCTTAATATCCTCAAGGTGCTTTCAAATACATCTTGGGGTGCTGATCGCTTGTCACTCCTTCAAGTCTATCAAGCACTCATTTTATCTCGTATTGACTACGGATGTGTTGTCTATGGATCTGCTAGGTTTTCTGTCTTACGCAGATTGGACACTGTACATCACTCTGCTTTGAGAATATGTTCAGGCGCATTCCGCACATCACCCGTCCAGAGTCTTTACGCGATTTGCCAACAATTGCCTTTAGACCTGAGACGGATGCAGCTGTCTCTCAATTACTACGCTAAGTTCATGTCTGATCGAAACCATCCTTTACGATCCTTGGCCATTTCTCCTGCTTTAAAGAGACTATATGATGCTCGGCCTTCTAGCATCCAACCCTTTCTCACTCGAACTAAAGATCAATTGTATTTAACAGACCTATATGATGTCCGTTTTACTAAAACGGACTTACAATCCCATCCACCCTGGTATGATCCACAGATAACTATTATTAATCCATTTGCTCAATTTACATGTCGATACAATTTACAATTTCGAATGGCTTTACACTATCTCTTAGCAAGAGTTGCTGTGTCCATTTTTGCAAGAAGACCAGCCTTCACAATGATCCTATTATCCATCTCAACAACATTACAATACCTGTAGTCAACGAGATTAAATTTCTTGGTGTTTTATTTGACCGAAAATTGACCTTTCTTCCGCATGTTTTACATCTGCGGAAGAAGTGCTAGCGATCGCTTAATATCCTCAAGGTGCTTTCAAATACATCTTGGGGTGCTGATCGCTTGTCCCTCCTTCGGGTCTACCAAGCACTTATTTTGTCTCGTATTGACTACGGAAGTGTTGTATATGGATCTGCTAGGTCTTCAGTTTTACGCAGATTGGACACTGTGCATCACTCTGCATTGCGAATATGTTCAGGAGCCTTCCGCACATCACCCGTCCAGAGTCTTTATGCAATATGCCAACAATTGCCTTTAGACCTGAGACGAATGCAGCTGTCTCTCAATTACTACGCTAAAGTTATGTCTAACATTCAACATCCTTTCCCAGATAGCAAACAGTGGTCCTCAGGATGTTCGGAGAACGTCCTCTTACGTCCACCTGGACTTAAGAGGACGTCCGGTAGGGGTGCAGCGACGTCTTACGGACATTCTCCGCACGTACCAATGTCCGGAAGTAACACGTACGTAGGTCGTCCCTTAGACCTCCGAGACGGACGTGATTTGGCACATATTGACCGTGATCTGGTACATATTGGACGTGATTTGGCACATATTGGCCGTAATCTGGCACATATTGGACGTGATTTGGTACATATTGGCCGTAATCTGGCACATATTGGACGTGATTTGACACATATTTGGACATTCATATAACAGCCATATTAAGCGTGTTTTTAAATTTTAGTATTAAATAATGTGCACTATCATTGTTTTTAAGCAATAATTCAGTAAACTTTTTGTTTGTTATTAAAGTTTACATACTTTATTTACTAATATAATTATATGTATTTTTGTTTATAACTTCATTATTATTCATTAAGTTTTTTCACTGTTATTTTTTTCTGCAATAATTCAGTAAACTTTTTGTATGTTATTAAAGTTTACATACTTTATTTACTAATAATTGTGTATTTTTGCTTATAACTTTATTATTATTCAGTAACCTTTTTTCACTGTTATTTTTTTCTGCAATAATTCAGTAAACTTTTTGTATGTTATTCAAGTTTACATACTTTATTTACTAATAATTATGTGTATTTCTGTTTATAACTTCATTATTATTCATAAAGCTTTTTTCACTGTTATTTTTTTCTGTAAGTAGTGACTGATACCATTTCGCAAAAAAAATAAAGAAATGAAAAATAATTATTTTTCCTTTCTTTAATTTTTTTTGCAACATTATTATGAATATGAATTACCACTGTTCTAAAAAAAAATGCAATAAAATTGTCAAATTATTAACCGAAAATTTCATTCGAAGGAAATATTAATACTTCTGACAAAGGAATTCTTTTGGGGTATATCTAAATGCTAAATTTTTAAAATGAAAGATATCTAAAAAAAATGTACATTGTTTAGAAGTATATCATACTTTTAAACAATGTAGCATTTTTTTAAATATAAGAAATATACATGTTTTAATATAAGCAAATGCATTACAATATTAGCAAATATATTAATATAGATTTAAATATTTGAATTTATGCTTATGTGAAACAGAGGGAACTGCTAAGCGATTAAAATTTCATAGAAGAAATAAATACAAATATATCAATTTTAATATAAGCATATATATTGTAATATAGATTAAAATATTTGCATTTGTTTGTAACACAGGAAGAATTTTTAAATGATTGAATTTCAAAAAAGAAAAATAAATATATATATATATATATATAACACTGGTATATATATACCAAAACATTTTATTTACACACACAAATGCACATTAAAATTAACTAATTTAATCAACAACAATCATTTAAATAACAGAGAATCCACAATTTCAATTGGCACAATTAAATTAAGTTCTAATTAATAATTATCTAATTTTTATTTCTCTCATATAAGAAAATAGCCAATTTCTGAAATGTTTCCATGAGACTATTTTATAGCATCATTATGATTTATTACACCATAATTCCATTTCAAACAGCATAATTATATTTTGTTTTCTTTGAAATATTCAAAATTCTTTTTTCATTTAAAGAGTGATTCAAAATTGCACAGTTTTAAGTATAAATCAAATGAATTTAAGAAATTAAATGAAATATAATTTGGGACAAAATATAGTTATTAGATTGTTAATTTCACATAATTCTATATACACACTCAATTTTTATTCACAATCATTGTTATTATTAAAATCATTATTATTTACACAATCATTATTTTTTTCTAATTCTCCGCCCTTTCTTCAGCATGCCGCAGCCAATTCGATATGCTCTTAACCATCTCTGCTTTTGTAACTTGAGGCATATGAAAACAGACTGCATCTATTATTAAAAAAATAAATTAATATTTTATAAGATAATCTAGAAAGATCAAGATTATCAGAAACAAAACTTTATATGTTAAGGTTTAATGATTATTTCAACAACTTAAATTTTATTTTAAAGATATAAATTAGTTTACAAGAGCTACTGTTAAAAAAATTCAACACTTGTAAAGCAATAAAGCAAAATAATTTTCTTATCACCATTAGATTCTCATTTGATAGTTAAAAAATAAACAACACATGGACTTATAGACATAACAAACCCCAACAATGAAATAGCAAGTTTTAAAATTTTAATACTTTTTATAACATATTAAAATTAGTCTGATAAAGAAATAACCTTTCAAATTGATTAAATATAAAATTACTCCATTTTAATTCTAAAAAATCTTGCTATTAATATATTTCAAAAATTCTATGGTTTTCATTTGGGTGGTTATTTCCGTTTAGGCTTGAGGGAATATGTGGCGCTATATTCATGTCTGCATCGACATCAGATTCCAGAGAATCATACCTGTTATCAGTGTTTATGTCTGATATTTCATTATTTGAGGTGTCTGATTTTTTAATTTTTTTGTTAAATTTCTTTTTCCTATTTTTTTGTTTCGAAAACCCTTTATCATTATCCGTTTCTGTATCCGAAATCACATATAAGTGGGGTCTCGCTCTTTTGGATGCTCTAGTAGCGCGTGAGTTGTCATTAAGCCTTTCCCTATCGCATGTGGTCGTGTTAGGCCTAACCGCTCCCTCGTGCATAGAGGGTTGTTTTGGTACTTTAAAAATGTCACTATTGTCAATAATTACGCCTTTACTGGTACTAGGTGTACTATGATCAACATTTTTTATAATACTACTAGCTGCAGTTGTTAGTTTTACATCATTATTAACATTAATATTTTCAGGATTACTGATAATGTTTTCATTATCGTTTACAATACTATTTTTATCATTTACGTTACTATCATTTATATTTTTATCAGAATTATTTACATTACGTTCGTTAACATTTTCTATTTTATTTACACAACTAATTGCTTCTACTTTACTATCGAAATTAGTTATACTATTAGACACAACAGAATTTAAATCAATATTTACAGTTTCAGCATTATTATTTACAATTAAGGAAGCATTATTTGAACTCTTATTCTCTACCTTACTACTAATACTATCATTAACATTTTTCTTATAAAAATTTATACTATTTGGCAATGCACTACAGTTTCCAAAGAATGAGACGCACTCACCTATATTAATTAGTAGTTGAGTATACAGGTGTCCGATGTACTCCATCGAGTTAGCAGGCGCTGGCATATTGTCTCTGGCAAATGGTAGTAGAACTTTTGTCATCTTTCGCAGTTGCTTAACCTGCTCGGCACATTGTTTAACAATCTCGGGTGGGCAAATGGCCTCCATCAACTCCTCGGTAATTCAAGCTCCTATTTCCATGGGTAGTTCAAATCCTAAAGCTCCGGCATCATCTATTATGGCTGCTAATGGGATAACTTGTTACAGATATATTCCGGATCTAAGTCCCACGAAAATTCCACAACTGTCAAGTCACTTTATCCATTTTTGTTTTTTGCAAATTTTCACTACACAACACTGAGTCCATATTGGTAATTCCGATGTAATTTTTGTGAATAGCAGAAACGCTAAGTCCAACGTGTTCCGAAGAACTCTCTACGGTAGGGCAGCCGGCCTGGCTGCCGTGATAGTAGCTGGGACCCCGCGGGTCACCTTCCGATGTAACTCGCGTCGCCAAAACCAGTTTCAAGAGCTCAGATCAGGTGCGTCCTTTCTCCTCGAAGTCTCGAACCGTTCTGTAAAAATGATAGTA
>JAPDSC010160602.1:0-16445 GCA_026290005.1 Latrodectus geometricus
CGATCACTACAGACGTCTACCGAAAAAATAATGGATAACTTTTTCCCCACACTAATATGTTGTATGCCATTCACAATAATCATTTTAATTCAAAAATCAATTTTAAAAAATATATTCTTTTAAAAATATCGAGTAGAATTCGACTCAAATTGAATGAATTTTCATTCTTTCACTACATAAAACATTCAACTAATCTTAAAAGATTAAAATTAAACAAATATCGCAATAAATTCAATTCAATCGAAATTAAATCGTTTTCACTCAGTTAAATAACAAAAAAAAAATGTTTTTAAGATTGCAAACGATTGTTAGGCAAATCTGAAATTCATCGTATGCGCATTCAATTAATTAAAAGTGTAAGCAATTAAATTTTCTTTCCAAATAACTGCAATAATAGCTATTACAAGCCAAATATATGTATACTTTAGATTTGAATGAGTCTTTTTCATACTATAAAATGAAGGGAAGAAAACCGCAAATCATTTTTAGTTGGTAAAGTCCATTGTCAGATTTTACAATATTTATATTTTATCATGAGATGCTTAAAATTAAATTTACCCACAATGTTACTTATTGTCAATGAAGTTGATAGAGAATATCTTAAGACAATAAATCTTCAGTTGATTTTCAACGTAAAATAAAAAATTTACATGATTTGACTGCAAGACAGCAAAACATTATTTGAGATTTTTTTATGTAAGGTAATTTTCTTCAAAGAAGAAAAAAAAAAACATCAGAATTATGATTATAATTATAATCAGCATTTTCAGTCTCTATTCCGGATACTATTGAAAAAATGGATAAAAAGACATTTATTAAAAAAAGATAAAAATACAAAAAAAATGTTCTCTGAAAATTAAGCGCTCGTAAAAATTTTAAATTAAAAACTTCAAAAAAAAAATATTTATATGACAATGAATAGATTAACGTTATTATATTTCTCAGCAATGTTTCTTTACCCCAAGTTAATTCACTTAGCTATCTAAAACAACATCGAGAAACTTGACTGAATTAAAGCAAGTAATGTAATTAAATTACTCCATGCTGGAATCGAGAGTGTTTTCTTAGGTGATTAAACTTAAGAAATGCGTATCAACATATTACTCATGGTTTCAACATTATATATATAACATTATATATATATATATAGTCCTGGAAACATAAAGAAAATTATATTTAATGACGGTTTCAAATAAAAAATTATTAAAATAATTTTTTTCTTAAGAAATAAATTTGCATTCCTAAAATCATCTTCAATAAAATATTCCGTCAACAAAGAGCATTTTAAGGAAATACTAATTTCTATAACAAATATAATGCATTTTTATAAACAATCTTGAATATTTATTCTCGAAAAAGCTTTTCTGTAGTAGGTCAGTCGTAATTTATTTTGAAATATTGTAAGCAAAATTTTCTTTTCATAATTTTAGATTAGATTTCGAATGCAAATGAAGATAATGTTGATAGAATAGAGAAGAACATTATATATATATATATTCAAAACAACCTGAATTCATGAAACGAAAATATGATTCTAATCTATTACCATTTTTATTTCCTTATAGGATTGGCCTTATACCAATTCGTGTTGTTTATACAGAAACACTATCTCTTACGATTCAATGGTACCTAATAAAATGCAATGTGATTTATAAAACATCAAATCCATTAACGAAATCCTATCAAATATTTCGAAAAATGTTCTTTAAATTGCAACCGAATATAAAATTTTTTAAATGTCAAATTAATTGCGCCAAATAAAGAATTGGTTATGCAATTTCGGAAGATGTTATCTTACCTGAGTATTATTATCTGCCATTTCATTTTATTCTAAAATACATGTTAGAAAATAATGCGGAAAAGGATTTGGTAAAATACTCTTCCCGAATATTATAACATAAATAACGGTAGTCAAAAGATATTGAAAATCAAATTATAGAACATTCTAAATGAATCACCTTGATATGAATTAAAATTCATTTTCGATATCATTCATCAAAATTTTAGGATTAGAATATCAATGCTCAATTTTTCATGTACAATTTTTTTTTTTAATGAATGACTAATGTAGACATTTTTGTAATGTCAAATAATTACAAGAAAAATTGTCATTGAAATTTGGAATCAATTTGGGCTGACAAAGTAAAATCTATAACGGGTTCCATAAAAGGTCTTGCTATTTCCAATTTAAAAATTCATTTCGGATAACTCATTGTTTTTTACGCAGAGAATTTTTTTCGAAATGTATGATTAATGACTTTAAAAGATCTGCGCTTGAAAATGATCGAAACTGTCAATTTTATAAAAGGAAGATTCCTTTAGAAAATCGACATATTTTTTAAATTATACCAAAATTTGGAACAGTTCTCTTAATACAGATATTACTTACTAAATGTATTAGTTATCAATAAGAAAGATTCTAAACGGAATTTACAAACTGATAGTAAAGTTATTTCATCAAAATTAATGTTAACTCAAAAATGTGCGTTTCTATTTGAAGAGTATTTTTAACTGTTTAAAACAGTGTTCGCAATGCAAGAAATTGTTTTAATATTAGCCAGAATGTCAGTATTTTGCCGGTGCGAATAGCAACGAAATAAATGAAAAGACTTATAAACGAGTTCCTTGACAACAAAATATGATGATGACAATAAAACTTTAAAACTAATAGTGAATTTCATTTTCGGGTAAAAATTCCTTTTTATTTTTCAATAACAAATTATATTCATAATAAAACTTATCGGTGAATATGATGAAAATATTCAAAAATGTGTGATGTCATTTCCGGCAAAACAAAAAACGAGGTCTGTTTTTATCAAATGTTTATCACCAAAAGTAAAATCGTTATAAACACAAAAATAGGACAAAAATATCATATAATTAATTTCTTAAATAACTTATTATATTCGAAAAAATTTTTTGTTATAGTTAAATCAAGCAGAATTACATATTTCTAATTACAATATTTAAATTAATTATATTTTTCTAACTGCACTTTTCTCTCAATATTGCTATCATAAAGATTTTCTTTTACATTAACAATATTTGTCCTCGATTTTTCTTACCAATATTGGTGTTTTAAGTTTTAAAGTAATAAATTTATAAAATATTATGGCGTTAAAGGTTTTATTATTAATTTTGTTTATTACTAATATATGTATTCCATAACAGAAAAACATGACTGGTGAAGAAAATATTGACGCACTAAATTATATTGTGACAAAAAGATGCATCGAAATTACAAGCACTATAACAAAAATAATTGTATAGATGGCAGCACTAAATCTCAACCAAATCCTCATATTTATACATTTCAAATACGACTTGACCACAAACATAATAATAAGTAAATGTTTCTAAATGGGTATAGCGAATAAAAAATAGAGATTAGAATGCATATAATAAAATATGTTTCCTTCATATTGATTTATTTTAATTTGAAGGCTACCATTTTTTTCCTTAATCATATCAATAATCAAGATTTAAACAAATTCAAATTTTATTGAACAAATAAAAATATTTTTATTTAAATTTTAATATTTTTATGTAATATCACGATGTCTAAAATATGTATCCTTAAATATTTATATATATAAATACCGTTAATTATATATATTAAATCAATGTTCATTAACATCTTATAATCTGTGTGTTTGTATGTTTACGAAAGTTTAGGAAATATTAATGAAATTCAAACGTTAATTAACGTTTGCGGCTAAATTTGTGTCGCGACTCAAATCTTCGATACGCAAGAGTTAGGTCACCAGTCTCATTTGAATAAATATACTATTCCGTGGGTTCCTAGAAATTTGATGTTTTCTGCATATAAATTAGAAAGAAAATTAATGGATTTTAGAAAGTTAATATTCAACTTCAAACTGAAAATTATAATAAAAAAAACTTTTCCTTTGTACCATCAATCAATCAACAAAAGATAAATTATGCGACGGACATTTTTCACCTCATTTTTAGAAAGTCTAATGTTTCTTAATTGCGTAGGACTACGTATAAAATATAATTTAATTTAAAAATGAAATCCATCAAACGAAAGAACAATTGAGTGTGTAATTAAAAAAGACAAAACACTATAAAAACTTTTTGCCACCACTTTTTTTTAAAAAAAAAAATAACGATAAAGTAACCGAATTTCTTTAGAAAACGATTTTTAATGACAAACGCGGCGGCAAAAAGTGTGAGCAAATCTCGTTTTTATAATGAGATTTAAATTGTCGCGGTACCAACGGAAACCAAATCGAGCGCATGATTTCGAGAGTAAGAAAACAAATTAAATAAAGAGCATTCATAAGTGTTGATTAATGTGAGAAACCTCTCCTTTCGACAACTTATTTATTCCGGCACTTAATCATCGGATGATGAATGATTGGAATGTCCTCAATTTGATCACTCGGAGGTTCAAGAAATATTAGAAATTCTCACTTCAACTGTTACTGGACACTTTCACAACCGAAGCGATTCTCTTGTTTTTCATTTTTCATTTCCCCATTACAGTCACAGTTAATATAATGAATCGTGAAATTTGTGTCAAAAGATAATGCAAGTAAGAAAATATTATTTCCTCGCAAGCTATTTACATCAAATTATACTAAATGAAAATCGAAATTGGTGAGAATTGTTGGTTTGCTGTATTATAACGAAAAATATCGAATTACTGGTAATTTTTGAAGTGTATTTCGTAATTTAGAATTAACATAATGAAACACCTGCGCCAAAACTAATTGCTGTTATAAAACTGTCTTCAAAACATAAGTCATAATGTTTGAGAAGAGGAGTGACTCATACCTTAAATCATGGATTCTAAGCCTAACGACAAAAATTAAAATTATTCACACATTTTTTACTATCTTTATGATCATTTACCCTTATGAGTATTTTCCATCTTTATAATCATGTGATATTTAAGAATAGTATGTTTTTACCATTAAGAAAATCATTCTCAAGTGATTATTGAAAATTTTTGAGCATCACTTAAGACAAGTCGTTAATTTTATGCTTGTAATCACTAATATGTCATTTTTATTGTGAGAATTTCAAATCAGAATTAATTGGTTACTTATACTTAATGATATTATTTTTTATTTGAAATCTGCAGAACTGATATAAAAATATTCAGTTATGCATACAGATCATGTTATACCAAAATTGACCATAGAAAAACTTTATCCCTTTCTATTTTTCACAAGGGAAAAAGAAATTAACTGTAGGTATATTTTCATTAGTTATTTTTCCTAAATATTCATTTACAAATAAAAGTGTTTTGCCTTTTCAATATTCTGATGTACAAATACAAAAAATATGTGAGTTTCAGAATAAGCATAATTCCTTTTATAATATTTGCTAATAAATATTTTTTTTAGTTGAAGGCCAGCCAGGCTGGCAATATGGGGTACGCTGGTCCACTTTTGCGACTGAACTATAATTTGGTGTGGAGTCCGACTTCCTCAGTACACGCATGCCATAGGTACTCATTTATAGAGTATGCAACCATTCATACAAAGAAAGGACAAAGAAGAGAGAAAGAGAAAGTAAATTAATGGCTGAACCGAGATTCGAACCCAGTACCTCCCTATCTGCAGTCAGACACGCTGACCACTTGACAGGGTGGGCGGCAAATATTCCTTTAGTAAAAGAAATAAAAAGAATTTATTTCAAAGCAGAGATAGCAGAGATAACTATTGAAAAGAGAATGCATTAATCAAGAAAGATCGGATTTGGTCTTGTAAATTATGGAATGGTCTATATTTTATAGGTTATGTTAAATTATGGTCAGTAAATCTCAATGCATTTTTGCGATATTTAAATGACGTATATAGACAATCACCCATGATAGAATAGCGGAAAAGGATATTCCAACTCCATACATAAATTTGGACCATAAAAATTATGAGACAGATAAAGAATACCGAAAGAAATGAATGTCACATTGGAAAGAAATGCTAAAAAAACCATTCTGATCCGAAAAAAGACAGAAAAGCATAAGATAAAAACATTTAAAAAAATATGGGTGAATTGCTTATAAACAAAAAAATGAATAGTTATGATTATAAATGTAAGCACAATAGAAGAAGGATTAAATATTTTATTCCATAAACAATGATGCCTGCTTCATATTTATGTCACATCGAGTGTCGGATATTTCTAAAGATTCAAGATTGGGTCACGATTGGTCACAAATATCTTATACAGATAATAATAATAAACAATTTAATTCTCGTGAAATTTGAAAGATTGATACATGGAAATCAAAATCCAAGACAACAGTTTTCAGAAATAATAGCATTTATACACATCCTTGAGTCAAACAAGCATTTGATGGCAAGTACAAATATAGCTGCTTATGCAATTTCAACATGATACTACATTGGATAGGCTTTTAGTATATTTTCTCCCGGAAGGAATACTAAGGCTATATTTGGATGCTTTACTATACCTTCAGCTCTAAAATTATCCATTTCATACAAACATGAATTATGGCTGTTTAGGCAACCAAATTTATCTATGATATGTTAGCCGTATGTGATAGGAACACCTACATTAAAATCTCACTGTGGTGCAGTAGTAGGACAGTGCTCTGCAGAGCGAAAGACTCCGGGTTCGATGCTAGAGTCGGTGGAATAACAGGAAATAGATGTTATACTTCTGCATGTAGGTCAATCAAAATGAATGCTTGGAGAATTTCTTAGTTTCCTCCCATACAACACGTGAATACGACCCACTATCTATGAAAATTTTTTCTGGAAAGGAATTAGGGAGGACTATCTTTTATAATTTTGCCCAGAGCGAAATAAATTCGAATTCTGTCTCAAAAACATGCTTTCGTTGACAACATTGATTAGCCTAATTACACAAACAATATCCTAACTAAAAAAACCATATCCTTATTACACAAACCAAGTTACCAAGACAACAAATGAATTCACTTTTAACACTTTAGTTTAAAATAATTATGGTAGTACAACTAATGAAAGAAAATTTAAAAATTATGTTCATCTAAACATCTTAGAATCTAATAATTAATTTTGAAATAATAAGTAAATTTATAAATTAGAATACTCAAACTAAAAGTTATTCCGAAAGTGATTATCAAATATTTTCTATTAAAGTTGTTCAGTTGAAGTTAAAATAATTTTGATATTTATTTTTCAAAACTCTGATTCAATGTATTTGCTGAGACAATTTTCAAAATCCAAAGCAACAAATAAATGTATAATAATTAATTAGACAAAATTTTAGTTCGAAAACGGTAAATTTTTCTTATATCCTTCCTTATCTCGGCTTATCATTAAAAAAAAAAGAATATAACTCAGATAACTCTGCCAGAAAACAAATAGTGCATAATTAATTACATAAAATAATATTTGTTTTGTAAGCTTTATTAAGCTTACAGTGCAAATGTATACAATAAACTTATAATATCACATAAGCAGATAATATTATTACATTATATTACTGTATAAGTCAATATTTGTCATTGCATTTAATTATTTCAAAACAAAAAATATCTTCGTCGAACAAAATTCATGAGTCAAAATTTTCTTATAGTGGTATATTTTTGTTGCCACAAAAAGTAATATAATATACTCACACAAATTTCCTTGATGATTGTTTAGCATTAAGATGTTTCTCATAATATTTTAGGCAAAATACAAATTCTATTAAAAATAAATTGAAAGTGAATATTAAACTTTTAGTTTGATGAAAAATTTTTATGTTATTATGAAAATTAAATTTTTACATTTTGAAGTATTTTGTAGCCTATAATTTTCCTGCAAAAGGATTGCTTTTAATTACGAAATCTACGCATACAATGTCAAGGATTGAGAACTTTAAAGATGAAAATCATTGATAATAGTGTGAATTGTAAGCATATAGATAAAAAAAAAATATTATTTAAAAATTATGGATATTACATTTGAAAGCATAAAACAAAAAAACAGCCAACTTTTCCCCTATAATTTTTTAATAGTAATACAAAATATATTCGTTTTTCCTAGGGTCTCAGACCAGATCTCCAACTATATGGTTGGACTACGGAGAAAAAGACCTAAGTATCTTGAAGGTTAAGAATTAGAAAATTGTCATGTTTAGAGAAAACATTGGAAAATGCATGTAGTGGATGTAGTCAAGACATGTAATGAGATATCGTGTGTGTAAAGAAAAAGAAACATTATTATTAATTTCATTTTTAAGGATGATGGTTTTTATTATTTGTGAGTCATGAATCCATTGGTAAATAATTCTTGGATTTTCGCCCAAAATTGTTCGTTCTCCATATAAAAAAAAATTGTTCGTTGTATCGAAATTTTGCTTGACATGAATTTTTGAATATACATTGTTTAAAAGAATTTTACACAATGTGTAATTTACTATATAACAAAAAAAATTTTTAAGATTTGACTTTCACTATTTTATTTTTTTTAATCAGGATGTTTGCTAAAATATACCATACGAATATATTACTTTGGGGAAAAAGAAATCCATTATTTTTACGCGAACTTTATGTAACTTCTTTTGGTTTTACTTTGTAAAAAGGTTTAAAACAGCTTTCATGTAGATTTTTAGGTCATGCGCGTTACGACAGCTGACATGCGGTTAACTTCGATCATTTTTGATAATTTATAGACATTTTCGACGATAAACATACGAGGTGCATCTCTAACATCAAAACTACCCGAACGGAATCGACGAAACAAAAATTGTACGTAACTGGTTGTTACAGTCTTATATAGGACGATAAACACCTTTCACAATTTTAGCCACCCGGCTATCCTTTTCGCCGTTACAAGAGAAAAACGAAAATGTATCGAATTTTCTGTTTGTTGTCTTCCATTTTTAAAATCTTGTACTCGTAACTGAATTAATCAAACAAAAAACCGCAAGAGTTTATTTTAGTGTTAAATGTCACCTTTCCAAGGAACATAAATCTGAAATTGTTTGATATATACCTCACGAGATATCGGTCACTACAGACGTTTACCGAAAAAATAATGGATTACTTTTTCCCCAAACTAATATTAACGCTAAAGATTCATCAAATAACTCTCAATGCATTTTTTTTTTACTTATATATTTGCTGAAGGCTTAGTGGTTTTTCTCTACAAGCTTATAAGTAAGTTTCAGTACAACTTTGACCTACCCCCCCTCCCCGCAAAAATAAAATTACGTGCCAAATCTGGCACTCCCTACGGACTTTTTAAGGTTGCTGTTTCTTATTTTGATGTTGCCAATTTAGGTTTTTTCAGCTTTTAGGTTTTTGCTGTTGCCAAATTTAGTATTTTCTAGTATTTGTACTATTTTTTGTGTTTAAAGATTCCGTATTTTTTACGTATTATTTATTCGTATTTAGCGAGAATCCATCTTGGCGAGAAAAAAAAGTCACCAAATTTCCGATTTGGGGGTTATATCAAAGTAGCTCCTTATTTTCTCTTAGAATCCAAGAAATTTATGTTTTACTTAAAGTTCTTGGACTCTGAGGAAAAAAAATTCTAATTGTTGAGCAAAAAATTAGCTTAATATAAATCAAAAATTGAAAATAAATCTACGTATTACTTCTTTTATTTTTATCTATTAAGAATTAATTTAGTAAAAAATATATATAAATTATTACATTGAATTACTTTAAGGAATAATGAAGTCAAAATATAATTCCAAAAACATTTCCGTCGCCGTTATCAGGAACATAAATGACGTTGACATTTCATTGTTTGGATTCTAAAGAAACAATGAAGTCAGTGGAAAGGACATGCAAATCCAATCTGGTCGCAGCTGCCAATTTGCAAATAGATAACAATTCGTTAGCGTTCCATTTCCTTTGAAACGCTCTCTCATCCTGTAATGTGGTCAACGCAAGCGAATGTTAAAAGCAGGTGTATATATTTCAAAACTATTCAGATTATGGCTAACCCCAGACGGCGAAGTGCAAGTTGGTGTTCATAACTTTTGCACTTCCAGCCTAGCAGGTGTCTTTACAAAATACTCTCTCTTTTCGGGTTCAAAGTTTGAAAACAAATTAAAGAGTTTCAAAATTTCCATATTCTTTTATTAGTTTGTGACATAAATATTTTAATTCACAATAAATATGTTAATACTTTAAAAAAAACTGAAAATAATATCAGGAAAAATATGTCTGATGAATACATGAATGTTTTAAAAAATTTCAAAGATGTCCTCTTACAAATAAGATCATTATTCAAAGAAATTTTAATATATATTGAAATCCTTTAAATAGATTAGGCAAGTTTTTATTAAATTAAACGAAAATAATTACTATTTTGATTAATTATCTAAACAAACATTTGCATTTTTCTTGAAAATAATTGTTGCTGAATTGATGATGGAAACAGATTAATAGATAAAGTAAATAATTATATGATATCACCATCATATATATCTCTATTCTCTTTTCAAATAAAATTAACTTTGGAAAGATAAAAAACTAATGTTGATTTTAAGGAAAGTTCAATTTTTAAACAAGACTTATTAACAGATTTATGGTTTTCTTTAACCTTTTATTTTGAAAACTAATCATTTTATCTGAGGTTAGGACCTGATTTTATAATTAGCCTGATTAGTGTGGTCCTGTTGGATTCCTCAAAAAAGCCGTACGCTTGTTAAGGCATGGACACCCAAACAAATTTCCCATTTTAAAAAATAAGTTTTTAATCCAATAATTTTCATACGAATTATATTTTTATGGATATCATAAGGACTTGTCATTCCGATATTTTTTGAATTAATCGATTAAGGATAGCCCTGACTTCCAAATATAATACATCCAATATATTTTTGCAATTTCAAATTCTAATGGACATTTCTGATTCCTAATACAATTTTGGCGTACATTTCTAATTCCAAATAATGCATTCTATCAAAATATCATTTATACAAAATCTATTTCTTGTAAATTAATCACCAAAGATTATATTAGATTGTTCTGAAAGTAATTTTCTTTTTTATTAAAATGAAAAACATGTAGCGAATAAATATTTCATTGAAATGTGTATTGTGAATTCTAGTCTAACACCATTTGCCATCTTTCTGGTTATTGTTTCTGGTTTCTTGGCATGATTCCACACTCTTAAAATAGCTGGTTTTTACTAGCAACATACTGATCAGGGTGGTAAAAACAAAATTACTTTCCGAATTACCCAAAAATGTAAAAAAATAATAAATTCTAATATTGAAAAAAATCTACTTTTGGTAAAATTATACTTTAGGGTGCCCCCTTGGCAAACATAGCGATTTTTGTTTGGCTATCATTTTTATTGGTAATTTTTGTTGGCACAGAACAATCAATTGCTCTATTGCAATCAGAATATGATTGGGTTTTGCCCAGCTTGGCGATCACTCGCGATTTCAACTTGGCGAGAATCAAAGGGACACCCTAAAGTAGAGTCTAACCCTATTTTTTAATAATTCATTCAAGTTCAAAAATGTTGAGAAACACATATATTTTTATTCTTTATAGCTCCGTGCATTTAAATTCAAGCCTTGTCTTTTATATACGTATCATAAATTGCTTATTTTATGGTTTTTTAATTAAGTATTTCTTAAATGATAATATCATATATTGCTTACAAGAAACATTTTAAAATAAGAAAATTGAAAAATTCGGAACTGAGTTGTGCTCAAAATAAGAGCTTTCTTATGTAACATTTAAATTTTTTCTCACTACATGAATATCTATTAATAATTATCTTAGATTTTTGTCTTTTAAACTTTGCATTCTAAAAATTTATAAGACAACATTTATCAAAGACTTGAATATTGTTGCTAAAAATAATCATCATCTGATATCAAATGATAATTAAAATAAATAAGTAGAACACAAGTCTACTGCATTAATCATTATTCAAAATGCTTTATATTTAATTGTGTATTATGTAAGATTGTGAATTTTTCTTGGTTGGCTTTTGTTGAAAATGGAGTTATACTGTTGAACGTTATTGATAAAGTGTATATACAAGCTTTTATCATTCGTTTAATTATCTATAAGCTTTAACGAGAATCAGTGTGAGGAACATGCTCTTCAGAGCGAAAGGTCTCGGGTTTGAGTCCAGTCACTATTGAACACTGGGAGATGGATGTTGCAATTCTCCATGCAAGTCTGTCGAGAGGGTTGTGTGAGAATTCATAAATATGGTACTCCATTTGAAAAGTACTTTCGGGAACAGTCGATGCTTAAGAATCTTTGAAACTGCTTTTTGGTGTTAGGCAATTCACTATTTGGTATCAAAAGTGCTATCAAATTTATACGAAAGCTTCTTATTATTTATTTCTATAAGCAATTGACATGGCGTAAGTTTAATTTTTCTATAAATTATGTGTGTATGTAAAATAAATAAAGGGTAAAATCAGAAAAAGCATGCGCTAACGCAAAAAACAAAAAAATGACCTATTTATGTAAATTAAATAGTTAAAAGTGAGATTAATGCTCACAATAATTAATGTTACTTATTTTATTCACGATTATTAAAAATAAGTATTTCTGACAAATGAAGAAACAGTCTGTTTTTCACTCTCACATTATAATTTTATTTAAGCTGCATAATAAGGGTTTAATTTATTTATTATTTAACTAAGCCCTTATCATCAATTATATAATTTATCATTATTTTATAAAAATTTTTGATGAAGTGTAGTAAGAAAGCTGGAAACAAAAACATGTATTCTTCAAAAAAAACCTACCTTTCATAGGTACTTATATTTTAGCTTACAGAAACTTTGAGTTCTTAAGCCATTTATTTCATCAGCAAGCTCCTATAAAACGAGGAGATATCGTATTTTCCATCTAATATAGCGATTCTAGATACGAAGTACAATGTTATACTTTATCGATAGTGTTGAAGTACTGTGGAGATAACGTATTTCCATCTGATATAGCGATTTTAGGTACGAAGAACTGTGGTATACTGAGGAGATAGTGTGAAAGTACTGTGGAGATAACGTATTTTCCATCTGATACAGCGATTCTAGGTTCGAAGTACAATGATATCTAATCAATGGTTTGATTTTAAAAAACATTTAATTAATAATTCCTTGATTTAATTGTATAATAAATGTTAATAAAATTTTCTAAATGAAAATTTATCTTAAAGAATGAAACCAAATATCATCAAAAATTTATACTTTTATCATCAAAAACTTGAATGTATTTTGTTCAAATATTTTGTGTACTCTTTTATAACACGTTATAGGCAATATTTATGTACAGGTATTTAAACCCCTTCTTGGAAGACAAATTTGTGATTTTCTGATGGTTTAAGAAAACGTAGTTACGTAAGACATTGACAAACTTTCTAAAATTATTTGTTTTATATGGCAACTGAATCTACAGTAGCTATACGCCATCTTAATAAATATAGGTATAATAAATGTGTATATCCATATTTATTAAGATGGTGTATATTTTTAAAAATAACATCATTTTGTGAGATTTTTTATAGAAAAAAAGAAGCGCAGACTATTATCATCGTTATTATTATGTATATTCATGAATAGAATGGAAAAATGATTGCCTATCTTGCTTATTACTTTTTTTCCCACATGAGTTCAGGTGAGTGAAGCCAAGCCCAGGTGCCTAAGAAAAATGAGAAGCATTTTTTACAGATGATAACAAAGACCAAACAAGATAAAAATAAATAAATGCGCCAATTTTAGGAAGGCCGAACTCACAACACTTGAAAAATACCTCTCTTCGTTTTCGCATTCAACTGTATGCACCCCTAAAACGACGTCAAGGGGGAGGGCTGATCCCGGAATTTCACCATCTTCTTTGATATGGGAATGCTCTTGAAGTGATTTTACAATAAGGTATTGTAAATAAAAATGGAGGGGTGTTTTTTGCGTTTTTTTCTCCCTTGTGTGCGGTCGTACCAGGAGGCTGGGATCTTGAAGTGTTTTTCATCTCCATAACAACGCGATTCCGGACAATAACACACTACAGTACAGTATTTTGGTGTTTTGAGCTCCAAAAGCTCGAGCCTACCTGTATTCTCTGTTATCTCACAGAAATATTACCCAGCTTCTTACATCGCCTTTCTGAGATTTAATGATAGAGGTTTTACCTGCAGCGCTTTGAAATATCTGATGCATCCAACAAAAGCAGCATCTTTTAATTATTTTCCCCTCACTGAAATATTATTCATAAATCTGTAATATTGTAAAAGTATTTGAATTTTCAACTCATCAGAAACTCTCCTGAATAAGATGTCAGGCAACTATATCTTATTTACCTATAATATGAGTTTTTCTGTTGAAGTTCTGTATCTCTACAAAAAATATATACCTGTAGTTGAGGCAAAGAAATTATTTGTCTCGGGTACATTATATAAGCAAACAATTGTTATATCATTGTATAAGCAAACAATGAAAATAATTTGAAATGATATTTTCAAATCTGACTTAAAGTATTAGTGCTAGAGTAACTATACTTTATTCGATAATCTGCATTTTTGCTCTGCAACAATTATCTGTTTAACTAATAGAGATATTTCTTCTAATGCTATAATCTCCAGTGCAATATTTCGTAGTTTTGAATCCCATCTCAAAAGTTGATTTTTGTAATTGTTTAGTCGAAATATTTAGTCCAAAAGTAAAGATTAAATTGAAACTCGTGAACTGGTGTTAATGAAGATGTTAAAACTAATCTGATGTTAACAAAAGATGTTAATGAAGTAATGTTTACTCAAATAAATCAAAAACTAATATTTGGCTAAAATATAGGTAAAACTATACTTTAGGGTGCCCTTTGGCGAACTTCGCGATTTTTTTGGGGGTGCCATTCCTGTTCGCGCCGATTACTGTGCTAACAGGTATGGTTAAACATTAAAAAGTAACGCAACGTCCGTTGCAAAATTTTCAAAATTCTAAAAACAATAAACCAATCAGAGCCTCGACTGGATCTAAACCAATCAGAACACGATTCGGTTTTGCCCAGCTTGGTAATCAATCACGATTACAGCATAGCGAGAATCAAAGGAGCACCTTAAAGTATAGTCTTACCAAAATATAACTTACTATAAATTCCAGAAAAATTATTAACATGTGGCCAAAATATATAAATAAATATATTAATGATGATGTCACTTCGATTTGTATCAATGTCGACATACATGCGTATTTTGTATTACTTTTGTGCTGACATTCTTGAGTATTTATACAGAATTAAAATTACAGATAGGGTTATTAACGATGCTTTTGGTATCCAAACTTTTGTAAGCATTCTCTAATACAAAAACTCTTTACTTCAAGCCATAAGCACAAGGCAGAATCAATTCATCAATAAGTTGCAAAGCTTGGAAGTCGTACATCACAAATTAGTAATCGTACACAATAACAGATAGGTGAATTGAGATCAGATATTTTGAGTAGAAGTAATTAAATTATCATCACTAAATTTAGAGATTATTGGCTTATTGTGTTAACTACTTTTTAATCGTGTACGCAATTTTACATTTGGGAACCATTTATATTAGTGATGATAAGCAATTTTTTTCTATTGAATGGAAAGATATCAGACATTTTTCAATCAAATACTCTCACGAATTACTTTAAAGACAGAAGTTTTAACTAATAATTTAAGTACTCAAATAAAATTGAGGACATTTCTTTTAATATTTTCAAGTAATTTATACATCTTCTGGATTAGTCAAAACGCGCATCTATCTTTGGGATAAGGCAATGGCATAATCAAGTCAATTTTGAATAATAAGCGATTTTTATTACTTTTCATCTTTCAACATGTCTTTCGGAATGAATATTTGTAGTTTTTTGGTTTATTTATTCGGTTGAACTAAAAAAAACCAAATTATATAAAAAGAAGTTAAATAACCAAACTAAAAATAAACCAAATGTTGCTCAAATAATATTAATTAAAAAGAATTCATTAGTGTTATAAATTATTTTCATTATAAACGTACCAGTAAGTTTAGAATTTTCTAATATCTTTCATTGGTTGACTAAATTCTTATAATTTATAACTTTCATAATAGACTGAGAGAATAAAAACTTCATTGAAAAAAATAGCTTAAATTAAACAATATTTTCCAAAAATTAACTATTTGTTTTGCTATTTAAATATTTATTGGTTTGACTTTCATCATTTTGGAAACAGAAAGAAAACCAAATATTTAATGATTGATAAGTTATCAATTATATCTCAATTATTGATAAATTATTAATAATTATTATTTATGTTCATGTTATGATAATAAGTAATTAAAATTATGTAGTTGCTTATAAATAAAATGCATCAAAATTTTAAGGCATATTTTTACTATAACATTCATTAACGTAAACTCATAACACTGTTGCCAGGTTCATAAATTAAATTACCTTAATGTAGTGTTCGAACTCGATTTAAAACGGAAAATGGATTATTTTTATCACCTTATCCTAAAAAAAAGTTTATTGAATTATAAAAAAAA
>JAPDSC010160602.1:16455-41093 GCA_026290005.1 Latrodectus geometricus
AACACTTGACGAGTTTAGAAGAGAATAATCTCTTTTAATTTATTGCTTGGATACGTAGATGCGTTCTATGTCTTTGACCACACACGGAAAAGCGATAAAAAAAAAAGTGAATTGTGATAGGAATACAGACTGGAGAAAAGCAATATACAATGTCGTCGAATCGTTTTCAAGATTTATATTGCAGACGATCCTTTTTTTCACTGTCGTGTATTCGTCAGAGTTTAATATTTTTCATTATCTTCAATTCATTTGCATACTAAAATTATCTACATTATGAAATGGTTTTAATAATAATTTTTCAAAACTATAAGTTTTTGTTTTTAAATGCTGATAATATAGATTTTATAGAAACATTATATTTTTAATCAAGAAATATACATAATAATATATTGAATGAGAAATGATGATTGTAATGTAAAGTAATGTCACAAGAGAGAGAGAGCTCAAAATTTCGCAGGTGGTGGCTTGCACTTATTCTAAGATTTGCACTTACCTATTCGGACTTCCACACCATGCCGGTGGAGTAATATTAAGACGGCGCAAATAAGCAGTTAAGTAAGGCTATGATGGAAATTTTTGGAGCTCTATGCTAATGTGCTTGTAGCTCACATTGAAGAGGATAACAGGAGATGATTTTTATATACAAATATACACACATGTCATAGGAACCCATTTATAGGTTAGGATAGTTACCATTCACACTTCATTCATACAAGGAAAGGACAAAGACAGGAGAGAGAGAAAGAGAAAGTACATCCATGCCCGAACCGAGATTTGAACCCAGACCTCCCTATCCGTAGTCATAGCAATATATCAATCTGAGCAAACTAATTCAATGCTGTCAATTCTGTCTACTAATTCAAAACTAATGATTCTATTTACTGAGCTTCAATGTTAATTATGTAATAAATTTTGTATTTATTTAGAGTTTCTGCAGTTTTATAATGAATTTTTGGCACGCGTGTGAGATAGACTCTAAAGTTTATTTGGCTATACAACTGGAAAGTTTTAAAGCACTATTAAGACATCCTGTATACATTGATGCGGCATCCTTTTTTCGGATTTCCACTCCCACCACTAGAAAAACATCAGTACAAGCTTATTTAATTAAATAATATTTTGTCAACAAGGCAATCTTTGGTTTCGCACACATGTGTCCTCCGAGTAACAATAAATGAGTAGCAGTTTCCGGCATTACCCAGTGCCCATCATTAGAAACCTTGCGCCATAAAACCCAATCAATCAATCAATCAATCAACAAGCCCATCATTAGAAAAAATGGTTTAGATTAGCAATGAATCTTGTGACAATCATGATTCAAAACAATTTCTTTAATGTTTAGTTTTAATGAAATCTTTATAACACTTTTCCTGATATGATTTAAATGCAAAGTAACCATAAACATGCATAAATTAAAAGTTTCTATAATTTATCTAAGATTAATTTATAGGTTTTGGCAACAACATTATGCTGATGTAATAAAATAATATTCACAGGAAAATTTGAAAATGCATTAAAAATCAAGATTTTTAGGTTCTACGTATTTGTCAAGATAATAAAAGGAAGAATTCCAAAATACTTTAATCGAAACCTTCAATGAAATGTCATATTCGTTTCAAATAAATGAATATTTTTAATAAGTTTTATTCTAATAATGCAAAAAAAAAAAAAAATGCAACTGAATGTTTGTAAAATAAATTAAACAATTTGAAAAATTTTAATCACTTAAATTTTCTGTACTATTTCAAAGTTCTGTTTTTGGAAGAAATAACTTTATAAATGTAAGCATTATACATTAAACATACTATATATATATATATATATATATATATATATATATATATATATGATGCTTCGTGTATTTTAAGTTACACATAATTAAAATGTTTTTGTGGAAAATGCGAAACAATAACTAATATTAACAAATGGAAAACTCAATTAAAATGTTAATATACTATTGAATATGAATTCAAAAAAATAAAGTGTATGACAAATTGTATAAGTAAAAATTTAATTCCGTGATATTTTAGACAGGTAAATTTTGGTAAAGAAGTCGTCTAAAAATTAAGATATTTTATTATTATTGGAACAAAATCCCTAAATAACTCATTTAATACCTTAAACAAAAATTCAAATATTAATATCTTTAGAACAACGATCATTTTATTTATAAGCGCATTTTTTCATAAGATAAATTGAAAACGACTTTTTCTTTGTTTCATTCAGCATTTGAAACGACGTCAGAAGTGAAATTATTTCACAAAATACAGTTTTTTTGTTACATAAATTTTACGCATACATTCGAGCCGGAAATTATATAAAATCATATCAAAACAAAGTAAGTAACCTAATTATCCGCTGTTATTGCTTTACGGACAAAAACAATGACTGTTCCTTTCCATCCCAGGGATATAAAACAGGACACCCCCCTTTGTTAAAGCTCCCCGTTTCCCCCTCCCGACGAACCTTTGGACTGACGGTGAAGGCACATCGTTTTTCATCTTGGAAATGAGGGAAGAGATTCATTGACAGCAAAGAATAAATAAATAAAAAAAACGCGTTCCACGAGCGTGAAGTTGCAGGATTAGAAAAAAATAATAAATAAAATAAAAGTGAAAAGATGACTGCAGAGAGGGGGGAGGTAAATTAGGGTTGTCGAAGGGGTCTCCAGCTCATAAGTGCGGTGTGTCTGTGAAGTAGCCGATCGCCCGTAGGTGCAAGATACTATGTGCGTTTTGCTGATAAGCAGCGCCAAATCGTCTGGCTTGGGTTACTATAATTGATGAATAATCGCCCTTATATTTCATAACATGAATAAAAATAATTGAAAATAATGCCAACTTTAGAAAATTTTAAGTTTGTAATTCATTTTCGTTTTTTTTTTTTTTTTTTTTTTTTTTTTTTTCTTTTTTTCAAAATCTTTCTCATGAATTTAATTAAATATTACTAAATAATGCAGTTCATATAAGAGGATAAATATTAAAAAGATGTGATAGTAATATGATTTAAAGTAAGAGGATTAAATATACATATTAACGTGATGAAGGATTCTTCACAGTATCTTGGACATTAAGATTAATGAAATTTATAATGCAAAAGTCAAGATAATGAAGTTATAATTACTTTAATTAAAGAAAATTAACACATTTTTTTCAACCTCAGTTAGATAAACATTTTTCTTTTGGCTATATTCATACGGTAACATTTTTCGCAATACATTTATTGAAAAATCTTTCATAAATGCATTGTGAAAAATGTTCTTCAATAAATAAATAAAAATAGATCATTCCTTCATGCGGGCGAAAGATTATGAAGTTAGCAATGCATATTTATTCTGTAGCAATTATTTAATGAAACTGTAATTTTTATCCTAAAATATGGAATTTTTATGGCAATATTTCAAGTTAAAAGCATGTTTATTTAAATTGGTCATAAAATCAATTGAGATATTTACTAAGAATAATATAGCGTAAAATTTGAAATTTTCGGAAAAATGATTCAAAAATTCATTCTATAAGAAACCGAATTACATTATGGTTCATAATACATGTAATATAGTAAAAATAACTTTAACTAATAATTTAATAGTTAAATAAGATGTAAATTTACTCATTCATACACAATTAAGTACGATGTTATACACGGGAATTTGATACAATTGTGATCATAAGTGAAAAAAAATTACTGCCTTTTGGATGTGAGTTCCTCAGAAATAGTGTGATAAATTATTAGATTTTTTCAATATTCATTCATTCTTTTTTCAAACATTGTACAATGCTAAAAAATCAAATAAAAGGTAAATTTAAAAAAACGAAAACTTAATAAAATTTGTATGTTATAACAAAAGCTTTTGCAAATATCTGTTCTTAGAAACTTATTTTCTTAATACTATTTATAAATCTTTTAATAGTTGAATAACAACACCAACCTTTGATTTTGATTTCGATTTTTTTATTAAAAGAATCTACTTGAAAAGGCTTCATTTATATCTTTTTTTGTTCATGTATTAAGTGACGAATTAAACTTCTTACGTATTTTCAAAAGTAAAGGAAAAAAAATAACAACATTAAGAACAAAAGATTAATTGAGTATAATATATGTTGGGTACGTTTAAAGGAATTTATAAAATAAAATTTGTAAAACATATTTAAAAGATGAATGAGAAATTTCATTTTCAGCAGTTCTCATCGGAAAAGAAAATAGGGGCATAATCATTTTAGAGGACCATAACCGTTAAAAAATTGTTTTGACAATATGAAGTATACATTCTTGCCATGCCTGATTGTAAACAACCCCCGTCATCCCTCCGATGGTGCCCATGAATCACGAGATCTCATCTCCATAATCACAACAAATATCAAAAATACTGAAAAAAAAATGGGTAAATTATGGCAACCCTTTTGACTGATTCTCTTTTCGTACAAAATCTAATAGGCAGACACTCCGGTCCGAATCGAAGGGAAAATATATTCACCAGCTCTTGATACTATCGTTCCTGTGGGGGTGGGGGTAGGGAGTCAGTCGTGCTCACAGCCCCTTCCGGAGAACCTGTTAGTCTGGTTCTCTTTTCTGCACTTCACACTCCGCCCTTGTTTCCCCCTCTCCTCCACTGCAAACGATTTAGAAAAAAAAAATTTATAGAACTGCCCTGTCCGTCGAATGCTCGGAATTTGGAACTTTCATCATTTGATCATACCGAATGTTATAGAGCGGGGAGAGGTATCCTAAAAATTCGGACAAAAAGAATCCTTTTCTGGGAAGGGGTTGGGGCAGTGATGTAACACAGACGATCGGAATGTTTATTTCACCCAATAGAAAGCTAGCAAACGCTCCCATCCCCTAATACTGTGTTGTGTAAAATTCGACTCCGCTGCCGTATCTAATTTGCAGCTGCCTTCGGTAAACAGGGACAAAAATTTTGTCCCTGAGAATTGTTTGCGGAAAACGGAGAGAAAAATACTATTTTCGATTGCAGGTGCGATTTTATTTTATTAAAAAAAGTAATTTCAAATATCGTCTGTCTTTTCTCCGGTTGAAAAGTTCTCGCATAATTTGTTATTTTAATACTAACAATCGCCTAAATTGCACAAACATACAGTTAAAAGAAATACTAGAAAATAAAAGTTTTATTTCAATAAGTGAGAAATTCGTATTTTATTTGTTAATATAAGCAATAAAACAACACATCTCCATTTTAAGTGATCGAATAGTTGTAAATGTATTTATATAAATATAATTTTTTTTTATTCTGTTTATCCGCCAAATTTGGCGCAGCTTAACCTTTCTTGGACATAGTACCTCAAAACATAACCAACCAAATTTGTCAGCCAAATTTTTATGATAACGTTTGAGCGGAACGGAATGATATTTACATTAGGATATTGATATGTGGATAATTTAATTTAAAATATGTCTTACATTTCATTTCGAAATTTTAATTACAATGTTTATATTTTGATATGACAATTACTGATAACGATTACAATTCAAACTAATAATAATTCTGATTTGAATTTATTTTAAAATTGTTCATATCAGGATGTACACATTTTTAGAATTAATCGTTGCCACTGAGGATAAATAAAAATATATGCCATTTCGGGTACCGTGAGTTTCTACGTTCTCACGAGGGAATAAAAAAACATGCTTCTCTTTTTTTATTTTTGAAGAAGTATTGTTTTCCCTATACCAGGGAACGTGTTATCGTTTTTTCCAATACGCCGCAGATCGAAAACACATTGGAATGCGGTTAACAAAAATCAAGACTTAATTATTTAATATCTTCATAACTAAAAGGAATTATCACACACGTTCCTCTGGTCATTCGATTTTTTTACAGATTTATATGACTTAATTTTGTGTAATGCTTATATATATTTAGTAATAATTTTAGTAACAGTGTTACAATTTAAAGTCAATAATATATATTTAGTATATGCTTAATATCAGTGTTATGTACAAAGCTAACTAAATAGAAAATACTGTAAAAGTAGTAAATATGGTTACTTTTCGAAATCTCATTTTCTCTGAAAAAAAGGTAAATATTTAGCACTCGAAGTTAAGGCTGGCTGGCCAGTTACACGTATTTTCGAAATTCATAATCATAAATAAGTTTATGAAACAAGCTGCTTCTTAATTTCTTTAAAAGAAGCCATTTTTTAAGACATTTGATATAAGGATTAAATAATTCATTTTAAATTTTAATATTTATTTTTATCATAATATGAACTCTATTGTATTTTTAACAGCTTTCAATTATATTGTTAAAAGTAATTGTAATATTTAAATCATTAAGTAATTTGTATTTATTTAAAAAAATGCTTCTGTTAAAATGTCTCTAAATTAGTACTCAATGTTTAATTGGTATTAAAAAAAAAAAGAAATGCTTGTTATTTTGCAGTTGTACTCTTATATTTGTTGTCTCAAAGCCTAATTTGAGTAATGAAATGTGAAAGTTATGAAAAATGGCAATATGTTACATTACTAATCATTTTATTTTGCGATATATTCATTTATATTATATTATTTTTAATTTTTTTTTTCATCTTGCATTTTTATTTTTGTTTCACATTCAAAAAGTTGCAATATTATTTCATCCAACAGTTCTTGACTTCGATTCCTCGATTCGGGCGGGGATATTTATGTGAAGTTCGTTTTAAAAGTAAGCAAAATCTTGCAGTACAGCAACAAATAAAAATGTAAAAAGTTCATCAATTTACAAAAAAATGTGAACTTACAATACGCAGATAAACTGAACACATCTCGGAAGTAATATGCAACATTAACTCTTATTCTTTTCTTCAACTTCCGACTGGCAGCAGGGATGGATGTCTACAAAATGATAATTTTTCGTTCAAAACTGCCCGTCATGATAATAGACTCTGTCAAAAATCTGTCATTTCTATCAGAATGTGTTGCGCAGACGATTTACTCTGATACGCAACCAGAACTGACAACTCAGCACAGGCCACCACCGCTCAGTTCATGTTCAACCAGATAAATCAGTTCATTCTCTTGCGCATGTCACTTAGAAGATACTTTTCCATTGTTCCAAACTGACAATTTGAAGAACAATACGCCCTATGATTGGAAGTTGATGCGTTAGGTATAAGAAGAAGTGATATTTTTAAATCTTCGTGCTATCTCTGATTGTAATGTAGGTTAAATTGGGAGATTCACGAAGATAATTATCGTTTTCCTCACAAAATCGTTTTTTAAAATTACGATTTCGGTTCTCGTAACAGACTTCAATATCAAGCACAAATATATTTTTATTTCTACATTTTATTTACATAAAATATTTTAGTTGACTATTTGTAAATAATCATGAAAAATAGGAAATTTTGCATGGAATATTTCTTACGATTTGAGAGAAAAAAAAATGTAAAAATCCTGTTTTATGGCAATTGGTCTATTAGTTAGAGGAAAAAGAAATAAATTATTTTTTTCGGTCGATGACTGTAGTTTTTGATATTTCGTTAAGTATCGTTTATACAATTTCAGATTTATGCTCATCGAAAAGATCATATTTTGCACTAAAAAATATTTTGCTGTTTTATATTTCGTACATTCAGTATTAAGTTATAAGGTGTTAAAAATGGAAGTGAATAAAAAGGAAAATGCAGTACATTCACAGTTTTACTTTGTAAAGATGCAAATACAAGCAGACAATTGAAAATCAGAAATAGTATTTTTGGTACATTCTGTATATTTGATGGTAAAGATGCTGCACCTCAAACACGTAGGCCCATCGTCGAAAATATCGATAAAATA
Organism: Latrodectus geometricus; assembly: GCA_026290005.1. NCBI lineage: Eukaryota > Metazoa > Arthropoda > Arachnida > Araneae > Theridiidae > Latrodectus > Latrodectus geometricus. The sequence goes on from JAPDSC010160602.1 coordinate 24,229, forward strand.
ATGAAAATGTCTGAAATTGACCGGTACCTTACTGTCCAGAAACTAAAAATCAGCCACAAAACAAGATGAAATCATTTGCACAAAGCTAATTAAAAACATATAAATGAAGCCTTTAAGTTCACGTGAAAATAATGGAATTTCCCCCCCCCCCCAAACCTTATATGTATAATATCTATGTACATACACAGTTTTTTCTTTCTTTTTTTTTAGAATGATGGCCTTAAAATTTATACAAACCAAAGTAAAATGTAATTAAATATTGCAATTAATAAAAATTAACTAATAAAGGATGAAGTGAGCTTAATTTAGTTTAATTGGAAAATATCAAAGATATTTGGGAACTTAAAATTTAAATTATTTCTAAATTTACCGAAACATTAGGACATTTATAAAAATAATTTCAAAAATTTTTATAAAAAAAAACGATGCGCATTATTAAAAAATGTTAGCAACTATAAACATTATGATTCCATATGAAGAAGAAATTGAATTACTGTAAATGTAAATTATTATTCAATAATCAATAAGTGCTAGTTAAATTAAAAAATATTTAAATTTTAAAGGTAATTAAAATTTCTAATTTGTATTAAGTTAGACGAGAAGAAAACAGTTCGCTTACAAAATATTTAAAATATACATACTGTTTATTGTTTTATTTGATTATGCTTTACTTACATTATTGATTGGGATGCCAATTTTCTCTCAAATTTTCAATTAAAACATAATTTTTCAATCCCTGATTTATTATAAGATCATTCAAACCTTATAACATTTTTTTCATTATAATTCGGCATATTCGAATTAAGAGTAAAGTCATTGTTGAATTTTTCAATTTCTATATATTTTTTTTTTTCCAAAACTGTTTTTCAACTGCATTTAACTGTTATAATTTTATTTTTCAAATTAAAATAATAAAATAAATAATAAATAATGAAAATAATAAAATTAATAATAAAATAAATAATTAAAATAATAAAATTAATAATAAAATAAATAATTAAAATAATAATATAATTTTATTTTTCAAATTAAAATAATAAAATTAATTAATATTTATTAAAATTCTCCAAAAATAGCAATATTTACATTAATCAATCAATCCTTCATTTTATGAACTTTACAAAAGACACCACTGCCACATGAAAGGCAAAAAAAAAAAAAAAAAAAAAAAAATCGTCTGTCGTCATAAACAAGGATTGAGCACTTTTCTTCCGGGTACCCCGTGTTGCCCTCTAGGCAACTAAGCAATTTTCCATTCATCAAATATATGTATTTCAATGAGCGGATAATCTTTATAGTTGATAAGTGACTGCATTTCGACGATTGCCTATCACCTGAGCATGTTCTGCATTCAAGATGATGCCATGAATATCGCGCAAACGATTTCCGTTTCGTAAGCCCCGAGTTCATGTCAGCCTTAATCTATTTCTGGCAACATCGCTCAATCTCTTCTGCAGAACAAGGACAATGGATGCTCTCTCTGGTCGGGCTCTTTCGGTAATCTTCAAATCGCCAACAGATAATCCATAAACTGGATGTTTACCGTACGAAAACATTTTAAAAATGAAAAGCCATTTTAGCCGTGAACAATAAATTCGTGACATCGGTTCACGTTTTCCGACCCATCACGATGGAAAAGGTTCGAATTTTGGGAAATTTGCTGAATATGCGGCAGAGGTCTCTACCCCAATTTCTTTCTCAGATCGCCAATTTAGGAAAAAGAAAACGATATCAATATCAGTGCGCGATATATTTTTTCTGTCTGTAATTCAACACGCGATGATATGATTACTGCCTTCTTTAATGACTGTTTTATCGATTATTTGTGTAACAGTTAAGAGTTGTAGTAATAGTTACAGTTTTAGTGTCATTCTTTCAAAATAATTGAATTAATAATTTGTATCTGGACACAAAAATCATTCATATATATATATATATATATATATATATATATATATATATATATATATATATATTCAAACTAACCTGAAACAAGATACATTGCCCACAACTAGTTAAGTTTTACGATCTATGGTCTATTTTTGCACATGAAGGCTAATTGTACTGAGACCTATTGTTTAAAAATAAATCTGAAACAACTATATCATACAACCTAACGGGTGAATTGAACCCATGAACTATTGAACAATAGGCCAAAATATTAACCATTTACTTTTCGGTTTTTGTGCAGTTAAAGATAAGATAACTATTTTCGGTGTTTGTTGTTGTTGTTGTTAATGACACTTGGCAACGCCAAGCTTGGCCGTCACAGAGACTAGGCGAAAAAAATCAGAGAAAGAAAGTCTTCCGTTTTCTTAATAGAGCACCCTCATACGAAGGTGGAAGTACGACTTTTGGCTTATAGATGGCAGCATCACCTGAATCTTCCAATTTGGAGATTGAAACCAGTGAAGACACAAAGCCTGGCTCCAACCACCCCCAGAGGTATTTTTCGATTGTTATTAATACGTATGGTCAGGGTCTTTCAGTAGACACTTAGATTATTTCTGATATAAAATCAAAGATATTGAGAAACAGAGCAACAAAAGTAAATAGTTGAAAATCGAATAAGGTTTATTTGATTATTATATTTCAGTATAATTACATGTCATCCATGATTAGTTTAAAATTACATATTTATCTTACGTTTTCTCGCATGAGTATTATAAACATTTCTTTTTTAAATTTGAGTGAAAAAAATGGTTATTTCAATTTGAATATCTTTAAAAAGTTGATATAAAATTGTGCAGATATAAATAGAATTTTCGTTCCTGTTTTTTCCAATTCACTTGTTCAATTTCACTTCTTGTATAAATAGTAATAAGGGACGATGAACTTCAGTTTTATTTTTTCCCGACCGAAGACATGCAAAACAATAAACAAATTTTCCAGTTAAATGTTATGTGTTCATGTACCTGAATTTTCGATAAACAAGAGAATACCATTTTAATTAGAAAAATAATTATTGTGACGGTCGTTTGTATAAATTAGATATCGCGATGTTAAAATCAGTGATTAAAAACCGGAAATAAAGTTGTTTATGTTTTGAGAATCCCAATCGAAATTCATAAAATGTTGTTTGCCTCGACTTTTTTCTTTAGAGAAAAGTATTTGTTGTCACTTAGCAAAACTTCATTTAAAAATAAATTCCACACACAATAACTACTTTATTTATAATACTTCAATGAAAAACAATTTTGAACAGAATGTTCATTTATAATTAGTTTAGCTACAAACTATATATATGGTAAAACGCCAACATATTTGAATGCAAGTTGCTTTATTGTGGTCCGTATGTAACGATAAAATTACTTCGTAAATAAAATTGTCATTGTCATTACAATAAAATAGTATTCCCAAAATTTAAAACAATTGTTTAAAATTGTATAGAAATATTTTTTTAAATAAATAAATAAAGTTTACATTTCTTGATATAATAAATAATAACGAAAATTTTGTACATATATTTTACGAATTAGTGTTAATAAATAGCATTCACGCATTCGTATACATTCATTGAATTCTAATATATATTAATTATTTCACTAAAAAATTACCATAAATTTATATGACTTTTGTATTAAATTGCTTAGTAAAATTAATTATTAAACAGTTTTATGATAAAAGATAACTTGTTGTTTATAAATTGCGTGGAGTAATAAATTTTGTTGTTTATAAACTTCTGGAAAATTGCAAATTTTCCAGAAATTAAAAAAAATATATAATTCATGTAAAGAACTATGAGACAATTACTTTTTTATTATTGTAAGTAATTTAATCATAAGTATTTTAAATATATTCATTGAATAAAATTATCAATAAATATACATGAATATTAAATCTATAAATATTTGATATTGATAATTAAAATATTACAATTTCTATAATATATAAATATGTAAACGTATGTCAAAATATCTGGCTAATATTTCTTTTACTTTTATATTTGTATCAAACACTTGATAATTCAATAGTAATTTTCAAGTGTTTGATGTAAATAAATATTATATTATAAGTGAGAATATTTATATCAGATTAATTTTCGAAGGTACGAAGCATTTTCGAAGGTAAAAAGGCCTTTTTGAAATTTTTAATAAAATGAATACGTTTTGAACTTTAAAATAAGATTAATTGTTTTTTTTAATTAAGATGAATATTTACAGTAAAATTACATGAGTATTAAGTTTGTTTATTATTTTGACTTCCTTACTTTTTTAACCTAAAGTTTTAACTAATTTACAATCTAAATCATCTGCTAAATTCTTGAAACATTGATATGAATTTTACAAATATTATACCGAAAATAGAAAATTTGTTTTCTGTATAGCAATAATTTATTATAAGAATTTAGTAATTATAATAATTAAATATATTAATAAAAATAATTATAATAATGAAGCAGTAATTTATTTTAAAAAAATTATATGTACACAGTTTTTTTTTTCTTTTATGTAAGTATTTTTATTTTTAAAGACTAGTTAATATATATTAACTTATAATTAAAAATAATTAAGATCAACGTGATAAATAAAATAAATCAAAATGACATTTTATTTTAAATATGTTTAAAACAATAATGTTCCATTACCTATTTTGAATGGCTTTTTTTTTGTTGCTTAATTATATAAGCTATTAAAGATTTTCAGTGATTATTTAATTTATTATGTAAAACTTGATTTCCATAAAGTATCAATTAAGAATATATGGTTATATATGTTTCCATAAAGTATCAATTAAAAATATATAAAAGCAACGAAGATCCTTTATCGAGAGTTTTAAATTAATTCTTTATTATTATTATCGTTATTTTGAAAAAAAATATTAGCTGCAAAAAAATACTTCCCCTATGTATTTGGTTTTCCAGATTATAACCTCACTTTCCCTGATACGAACACACCTTTTTTTTTTTTTGCAATTCTTCATTTGATAAAATATTATTTTAAGCTACAGTATCTTCAAACTCCAAAATGATAAGATGATAAAAATAACATTGTAAAGTTATTTGTTGTGATTTTGAAGTAAAAGGGTTTGACTCTCGTTTCCATTCTTCATTCGCTTGACCGATTAACCAATCCCAGCAAACTATTAATTCTCAGAAGTCTCAATCCGTATCTGCTGTTGACCACTGATTACTGACATGGACTGTTTGATTTTCCCACGGCTTCCTGGAAAATTGATTTCTTAGTGCTTTGTTTAAAAACAGTGCAATCGGCTGAAACTTTAGAAGAAAAAAGAAAATTTGATGGTCAGCTAAAGCTAAGGCATGCAAACGATTTATTCCAAACACTTCTCGCGTGAGAATTCCTTCAAAATGAGAATCCGTCGACCACCCATATTGCTGTCTGGGAAAGGGGAAGGGGGCTTTAGTCACATTCACTGGACTTTTGACTTCCGAATTACTCTATGCTGGAAGTAAATGAAGCGGAAGTTTAAGGGAGGGCAAGTGTAATGGCATTCCCAGAAAGTAAGAAAAGGGGGAAATTCCTTTTGAGTTTAACACCCCAGCGAGAAAATAAATTGCAAAAGTTCAAATCTGCAAAAGATTTGTTGAAGGATTAGCGTTGAATTTGAAGATTTAAAGTTGCAATATAAACCTTGCGCAGTTGATATTTTGTTAGAATTTTGTATCATTAAACAGATTAAGTTGATGGTGATTTTTTTTTTTAAAGTGACAGTGTTGGCAGCGCCCTGTACTTCGATCTTATAGCCGAAATGGTACCAAACTTGGTATTTAGACTAATCAAGACATGAGTAGGTTGATTGGGTTTTGTGGCGCAAGAAACAAAAAGGACAAAATTCGCCAATCAAGACATGGGAAAAAGGATTTTTTGAAAAAAAATTTAGTTCCAAAAATCTCCGCTAGAGCATTTTGGGAAGCTTTATAATGCATAAAATGTGAGAAAAGAATAAACATTAACGCATACAAACATACTGTTAAATTATCAATATTTATTTACTATATTAACTTCCCCAGTGAGGAATTAGACCACATTACAAGGAATACCAATTTCTTATTAAAAGCCCTACTTTGCAACTTTGATTTTTTTCTAGAGACGAATGATCTTAAGTAAGAAATCAAATACACAATATTAATATCAGATTAATTCCTCGGTGGGTGATTTCTATGAATAGAAAGGAGCATAATATATTCCAAGCAGTCATGGGATATCATGTTGATTTGTTTCATGTCTTTTTTCTCAAATTCACAAGTTCAAATGATGTGGGGTTTAAAATAAAAATAGCACTATACTAATATTTATTTAGTCAGCTGACATTTCTCTAACTATAAGACAGTATATATTTGCGTTAAAAATCATAATTATATAAATAAAAAAATATTATCGTGTTTCATAATATATATTTTATTTCAAAACGCTGCAATAAAATTTTGGAGTTGCTCAGACAATAATATTCCAGTAAGAAAAAACTATGCATGAAATTTAAATATGTGTCACTCTTTCTTTTTTTGCTTTAACTAGTAATGTCACATAATGATACATATTTATTACTACTTACTTGACTTTGTGCCAAGTTTCGCGATTATGAATAATTCATTTTAACAAGCTTATTTTTCTTTGGGTTAAGGTAGCAATTACTAAACACACTCGCGTTTGAATTTGATTAAGTACCGTATTAGGTGTCAAACAACATTCAAAAGCAATTATTGATATTTGCGTGGAAATATTTCACCTTTCATCAACGCAAATGGATTGCTAATTGTTGAAACTGTATTAGTTTCCGAAAAAAATCAAAAGACCTCTACGTTCCAATCGGAAAAATAAACCATTGACGGGAAAAAAAAACTACCAAATGATTAATTTGCAGCTATTAAAATGAGACACTTACACCTTGAATATGATCTGGCGGCAGATAAAACAATGGCTACCACATTTCTTAACAAATCTGGAAACGAGACAGGGACAAAGGGCGTGGATATTTCCAGCAAAAACTATCGAATTTATCATTAGGAAATTCTATATTTGGCGAGAGTCACATATATATTTTATATTAATTCCAGTCATAAAGAACAAACGCCTGATGCTTATCGAAACCAAATGCCTTGTTTTATAATTAGGCAACACTGCGGATCCAAAAAAAAGATCTCTTTTTAATTGCCTACCCAAGAGAGAAATGGCTGTGAAAAATTAGATAATGAGATATGTAATTTTTCACAAACGACGGGCTACGCCTTTGGTGTTTTAGACAGTCCAATTCCTCTAATTGACTTAATCTGACAAGGAGTTTTCCTCAATGACCTGCCAACACAAGAAACAAAATATTTCTTCACAGCTTTCACCAGGGTAAATGACTCCCCAACGTTCTTTTTGTGAGCGTCGCCAGCGATTGTTATGGTTTAGGGTGGGGAGGCAAAATATCTAGAAGGTGTTGTACGGCAAAGAACAAAAGCCTCTGCACACAATGGCATAAAGTAATGATAAATTGGTATCTTGATATTGAATCTGAAGCGCTGCTTTTCAGTTAAAGTAATAGCTTTCAAGCAGCTCTTTAATCTTTGACTCTTTCACTTTTCCTTTTGAATTCGTCCGTGAGTTAAGTTGTGTGGAGGTGTTTCATGTAAATGGTAATAGTGTGAGAAATCTGATGGTAAAGCTCTTCCAAAGTAGGACTTTTTAAATAAGAAACTTTTGCATCTAAACTAGAAAGAATGCCTAAATGACTTTTTTTTCTTTTTTTTTTCAAAGTTTTCTCATGAAAAATAAAGGATTTTGATTTAACGAATAATTATCAGCCTTAGATGTCTAACTTTAGCACAACATTTAAAGATTCAGTAATCATTACTTGTGGGTGTCACATTCAGTATAATAACTTGCGGTAAAACTGTGCTTTAGGGTGCTCTTTGGCGAACTTGGCGATTTGTTTAGGTGTCATTCCTGTTCCCGCCGATTACAGTGCAAACAGGTATGGTTGAACATTAAAAAATAACGCTATGTCTGTTGGATTTTCAAAATTCTAAAAACGATAAACCAATTAGAGCCTCGACTGGATCTAAACCAATCAGAACACGATTTGGTTTTACCCAGCTTGGCGATCAATCGCGATCACAACTTGGCGAGAATCAAAGGGGAACCCTAAAGTATAGTCTAATCTAACTTGCATATTGCTTACATGGTGACAATGCTGAGGCTTAGGTCTCAGAATAAAAGATGTGAATGTTGATTAGTAATGAGCTACGTTGTGATGTGTCAAAAACTGATATCTTTATGATATGTCATGATGACTGAATATATTCATGATGATGAGTATGAACGCGCTATTGTACTTTCTCAAGATTTACTTCTTAACTGTAACATAAGCCCCTTTTCAGCTTTAGTGATTTATTAATTTAAAAAACGTATAAGAAATTTTAACAAGAGATTGAATCTTCACAAAGCTGGAGTCTATGTTAAACTGTGCCTGAGTTGGAGAACACTTTTATCTGATTTGCTCAATATCAACATTTGTGCTCAATATTCTAGAATATATAATAATATAGCCAGGTTAGCAGTATGGGGTGTGCTGCTCCACCTTTTCAACTGGACCGTAGTTTGATGTGGAATTCGACTTCTTCAGTACACATATGCTATAGGTATTCGTTTATAGGGTAGGCAATTATTCACAACCCATTCATACTAGAAAAGGACATAGACAGAAGAGAGAGAGAGAAGGTACATCCATGTCCGAACCAGGATTCGAACCTAGGACCCCCCCCCCCTCATTCACAGTCAGGCACGCTGAACAAACCTACTCTCATTGATCCTCATGTATTAAGATTATTAACACTCCATTTTAATGTAAAGCAATTTGCAAAAAATTTTCAATTAATAATAAATGTATAAATTATTTATTCGTGTGAAGTTTTAGCGATTTAATATTTTAAAAACCCCTGGAATAGAGTTTAAACCTTTTATAAAATTTACTACAATATATTAAAAGTTATCTACTTGAATAGTAAAGCTACTAAATTATTTCTGCATTTTTCACTTTATCTTTTTTACTTTCTTTGAAGTGATTCAAATAGCTTGTTTAAAATTTGAAAATATTTTTAATTAAGAAATTTTCAAAAAATAATTTTCTTTCTGAAGGTTATGCCACTAAGCAGGAAAAAATAGCTTTTTTAGTATTTTTATTTTAATGAAAAACGGATTGTTGATGGTTATTCTTTAAATAAATATATGGTAGATTATTTCTTTGCAACTTTTAGTTTCAATAAAATTAAATGCTTACAGTTTAGTAATGATTTTTTGGGATTTTCAAAAGCAAACATTTATCAAATAAAGAGATAATTATAGAGGTAGTTATTTTTTTTTATTGCACTATTCCTAGATATCAACATATGGAAATAGTGTTATACAAATTATTACCACTTGCTTAAAAAACGACTTTTTAAATAATAATTTTCCGATTCCCTTTATGCAAATTCACCCTAAATTATCGAACAATTTCATCAAAACATTTAAAGAATATTGATCAATAATAAGATTTTACAGAATTAAATGTGTAAAATAATATAACTTTTTCCTTACTAGTAATCTTAAAAATCAAACCTCATAAACTATATAATCACATAAAGCAAAGAAATCTCTAAAATAATATATTTAATACATTTTCTTAAAATTTAGAATAAATTCCAATTAAATAAACTTGGAGAATTTCTACTGCTGCCAGCTACACAAGCGAAATAAATTATTTCGAAAAGAAAAACCAATCGATAATCAAATAAAAATATTTTTATTTATTACCTTCTTTTAGCTGTCAAATTGATTGATCTAATATTGATCGCCTGCTTCATAATTATCACTCATAAAACTCGGGCGTAAATATAGTGTTAGTGTCTCCGTTTAAGAAGTTTCTTTTTCTTAAATATTCTGGTATATATAAATTTATTTCAAAGCACATTTTTTTAATAATAAAGCGAAATTCCAATTGAATACATATAATTCATTATGTTAATTTGAGATTAAATTATGTTAGTCAACTGGAAAAATGTTTTGTTTTCTTCATGTTCTTTCAACTCTTGCTCCCTTTTAACTTCGATTATATTTGTGTTAATTGGCATCAATGCGATATCTATAAATTCAGTTTAACTCATTTATAAACTGAGTACTTAATCTACGGAAGTCACTCTCAGTAGGCAACTATCAATAACCGATGAAATAACGATAAGATCTCTTGTATACTGTGTGACTTCAACACCACATGCAGTTAGTTGTGAATCAGACCAAAACAGTCATATCTAAATCCATTGGATGCTTGTCGCCAGCAATCACTTCTACAACAGGTGTTGGGGTTGTTAACGATTTCCCATTCGGACACAGAAGTGGATGATGCGATTGTTTCGAGTGAGGGCCATCTGCGTTGTCCCACGAGCATATATAACAAAAAAAAAGCTCGCACTTTGGACAAAGAGTTGAGGGTGCTCCACGGAGACCACCCTTTTCTAATGGGCACGAATTGGAAAGGGGTTGGGATGGTAGCTTTGTTGGATTGTAAAAGGGGTAGGAGTGATGGGGTATATTTCATTGATGTATTTAATACGAATAAAATGTTATACCCGGTTTTCCTTTCATGTTTAATAGAATGACAATAAATGTAATATGACGGTAGTTATGAATTGCAATTAATATCTATAAAATGTGCATATTTGATAGTAAATTCAGTGTTAGGTATATGTTATTCTAAGCGAAAGAGTATTTTTTAAAAGCAAATCCAAGGGCTTCCCGTGGCATAATGGTAGGATAGCGTTCTTCAGAACGAAGTGTTGCGAGTTCGATCATAGCTACTGTTGAACAACGGAAGATAGATACTGCACATCTGCTTTCTATATGCACATATATCAGAGTGGGTACTTGGGAGTTTTCTGGGTGTTCTCTCTTGCTATATGGGAATAGTGTCCACTCCTTACGAAAAGTCCTCCTAGAAGATAATTTACGCAGTGGATCTAAAAATGACTTCACCCATTAGGCTGCACAGTTTGTACTAAATAAAAGAATCGAAGTGCAAGTCATTTTTTTTTAACCTCGAACCCTCATTTTTATATTAGCATTTTATAATTGTATGTAAAATACTAGTATGAAATGATTAAAACTTCAATATGTGTGTGTGTGATAATTCATTACTAAATCGATTATTGCCACAATCGAAACATGAGCTGATGAAAAATTATTTATGATCTTACAATCCTTTCGAACAATGAATTGGTCATTATGACTCGTATAACAATTAAAATTTTCAATCATAAACCTTTGGGAACTAGAAAAAGGGGTAGGCCCTGGTTGAGATGGACGGATTGAGTAAAGGGAGATTTTAAGACCCCTAAAGTCGCTAATTGGAGATCAATTGCCAAAAATAGATTAGAATGGAAGAAAGTTCTTTGGAAAGCCTTGGCTCATCAAGGCCTATAGTGTCGACAGAAGAAGATGATTCATATAATTTATTTATTTCAGTAAGCTCACTTTAAGATCTCCAAATAGAGAAGTTAAATGATGGTAACACACCACAGTGTATATCTTACTTTAACGTTAATCATATGGATATCTAGTTTAATTAATCATTTGTAGTTTTCTCCCATTTGATCGACCGAGACATTCCATGAGCTTGTGTGGGTCATGATGAATGGTGAGAGATGCAACTTCAGAAGGCTCAAGATAGAATGGCATCAAAGGATGAAATCTGAATTTGGCCCCAAGCTAGCAAAATGCTTAGCTGTGGTAGTTGATAGGTCATAGAAGCAAGAATCAAGCAAAAGACTCCCAAACTTGGCCTGTCTCCCTGAAGTATTACTTCACTTTTAACTTCTATTGACACTAGAAGACATACTCATACATGTCCCAGACGCCATTAGCGAACACGATGAATCTTCGGTTGGGTTAGGATTCGAACTCACTACCTTCCGTTCACGAAACCCTAACCAACCATGTCATCCCGACCTCAACTAATCAGTAAATCATAACAAATTAAATTGTGCGAAACGGATAAATATCTATGCCGATAGTGAAAGAATAGAAAAGTTCAATTGAAAAATATAATAGATAAGAAATTTTATATAAGCTATTATATAAAATTTCTTTTAAGTCCTGTTCAAATAGGATTGCATTGACTTACTCCACATTGCCCACATCAACGAAAAGCCATCCCATAAAAAAAAATCGAACAGATCTACGGGATAAATCGGGTTGTAGGAACCGTTTTTAATCGCTTGCGGTAACATTTGCACAGCGGGGTGCTCGAATCTATGGCCCGTCGCTTAATCCCTCAGTCGAGAACTCGCAGGACACTTCCTGGCTTATGCATAACCGATAAAAATAAAAGAAAAAAAAAATAAATATCAACTCCCTGAGGAAGATAGAAAAATATCTTTTTTTTTTTTATATATTCGGCTGGCTTGGTTTGAATAGATAAGGTAAACTTCGGACGAAACATTTTTCCGCCCGAATGCCACTATTAAACGAGCGTTTATCGGTAGATGTTCGACTTTGGAATTCGATAAACTGTTCCATGAATTGAATAGAGCAGACGATCACACAAAAGCTTCCCAATGTTCTTCAACGCTCGTTTCCTGATTTATGTTTCCGGTTTGCCATCTTCTAACCCCATCGAGATGATAATTTTTTCATATTTGTTTTTTGCAAGGTGTGCAAAATGAACTGGCAGGAAAATCGCGGCAAAAATCTGGGGCTTTTTGTTTCATTAAAATTCCGTTAACAGAAGAACAAGCGGTGCGATTGGATCTTCGAAACAAACTGTGACATGTTTCTGTTCCAGAAAAACAAACTTCCTTGATTTTTATTCCGATTAGATAACAGTAATTATTTGGTAGTGTCCTGTTTAAAGGGTTAGTTAGAGGAATTATATTTTTATATGAAAACATGACGCATATAAAAAATGTAAAATTTGTTTTAAAATAATCATTTGAATTTTTCGTTTTTTATAAATAACAATTATTAAATTCTATTGATATAAATGTATTATTTTTATCCTGATTCTTATCAATTTTACAATAATTTAAATTATTTCAACGACCATGATGAACTGAATAATAAATGCAATTCATTTTAATCACAGAGTTTGAATTGAAGGATTTAATTATTATGAATACCCAAAAATGAGAGCATTTTTTGAGTCATCATCAAATTCAAATTTAATGCTTGAATTAAAATGATACGCTTTTTTTTAACCCTTTTAAAGATAAGAAATTAACATTTTTTATTATTAAATTTATAGTAAATATGAATGATTTATATTTAGAAAGATAACCTAAAATAGAAAATAAAATTCAAATTTTTTTCTATAAGTATTACGTATGGTGTAAAAAATAGAATACATTTATATGTTAAACTTTTTGTATTTTAATGTACATGTAAGTAAATACTATTTACGACATTACTTGTGCAATGCATAAAAGTATTATGACATTGAATGCCAGTATTTACAGAGGATTAACGAGCAGCTGTAGCCAGGTTGGTTGGGACTTCCTTTTTATTAACGGAAGGTAGTGAATTTAAATTCCCGCTTATATATCTGAAGATCCGTCGATCGAGTGAGGTACGTAAAATATGCCATGGTCGCAATGTCCTCTATGTTCCCTTTCCAAATTAATACCTCTGGGGGTTGCTCGGAGCCTTGTCTCGGTCTTTTCTGGCTTCCTATCTCTAAATTGGAAGACCCAAATGGTTTTACGATCTTTGAGCCGAAATCGTACTTCTACTATCGTGAGGGGGTACTCTGTTCAAAAACGGAAGGTGCTCTTTCTGACTTTATTTAACTATCCCCTATCGCCACGTGTCAAAAGTGACAATAACAATTTATTATTATAACTATCTTATAACAACTATATATACAACAATAACAAGTTCATATTATGTAATGCTGTATGTCGGTGAAGGTTTGAGATACAAACCACAGTCAAAGTGATCATCTTTGAGCTCTTGGTATATTCTCCTTATTCAACCTTCATCAACACTATTGGAAGAACACGAGACCTGAAGAAAAAATGTACGTAAGTCATATCAACGTGAGGATCTTCGGTTGAGTCAGGAAAGAAAATCGCTGTATATATATATATATATATATATATATATATATATATATAACTGCTCGATAGAAATCTTTCAGGTGTACTATGGAATATTACCGAACTTCTTGAAGAAAAAAGTCAAATGTTCATGCCAAAGAGAAATTTTCCAATTTATCAAAAAGTAAAAGAAAAAAAAAATCGTAAAGTGAATTCTTCTTGCTTTATGTTTCTGGCAGCCTATTTCGGCCAAGTGAATCTGCTCAATTTAGTCAATCACCTTGCAAATTCTTCTTCTTAAGAATTCACAAAATGTGTTGGATTTTCTGTAAAGTCGTGTGTTCAATACCCGACACTGCAAGAGAAATTTTTAGTTTATGGAAGATTAAAATAGTCCGATTCTCCTAAAGAGCTAATATTATGTATTGAATTTTCCGTGAAGAGATGTACAAAGCTCGATTTTTCAGAAGAAACTTTACAATTTATCGAAAAAATTCACTTTAAGAATTCATATCATTTATTGGATTTATCATAAAGTGACTCCACAGAAGAATATTATACTAAGAGGGCATAATCATTATAAAAGTTCTCCAAGATCCGATATCCCTCCTCTAATGTGATAAAAATAGAAATAAATATGCTGCTTCAGGTGTTAAACTCGTCACTTAACACTTCCTGAAATTTGCAAGGCGATTAGCCAAAATAGACAGCCAGAAACGAAACGCAATAATAAAACCATTGAGGATTTTATGAAAACGTATTTATGCAATTACGTTCAATAAAAAAAATTTAGAATTTAATGCATTACTAATTAAATGCACAGAGAGAATCTTTAATCAACAATATGATGGGTCTTATAAATTTTTTTTCCAACTAAACCTACACAATCACATAAATTATAATAGTTAAGGAAAAAAAAAAGCAAATACAATTACTTACATAGGAATTCCCTGATAACTCAATGGATTCTCAGAAAAATACGATTTTTTATCTTGCGGTTTATCGCGTAAGGTCGTATGGTTTTCAACATGTCCTTCGTCCTTTAATTACGGTACCAAGAAAAAGAAGATATATATGAGGGCCTGTCGTAGTCGCGGAAAAGAACATATAAATTTGTGCCTCTTTTTTTTTTTTTTTTTTTTTTTTTTTTTTGCTACAGCCACCCCAGTGATGTTTCAGTGTCGGGTGTATCGACTTCTGCTAGCTCTTGTGATTAGAGTGGTGAAATAAATGGGACGCGAATAAAAAGGATTTCGCCGATAACAGTAATTATGCTCTAATTTGCCGTAATTATTTCATGATTAAGAGACCCTACGCTTTCACTCACGGCATTATAAATGCTTATTACTTAGCGCTGTGTGTATGATAAGCTACCAAAAGCATCATAACACTGTTTTGATGAAGGAGAAATTTGATCTGTTAGTTTATATCAATAATGGCTGCAGTTGCTATTAGGGAGCTACTGTTTTGAACTTCTTTTTTTAAGCAGTGTCTGCTACTTTAGTCGCTCGAGATAGGAAATAGGCTAATTTTTATTTTTGTTTGGTTTATTTGAACGGATATCACGTGCAAAATTATGATATTTAATTTAACTATAGTGTGAAATAAAATATTTTTTCATTAAACATTAATTTGTCACTTACAGATTTAAATGGAAAAAAATAAAAAAAAAAAATTATTAACAAAATAATAACATTCGTCAAGAATTTTTAGAATTTGGCAAGTTGATTATTTTCTGTTTCTAAATCAATAAACATCGTCAAGACCTATTAACTTAGAACTTTAATTCACAAAGCACAAATGCAAAACCAAACTTGGCAACAGCATTGGCATAGTAAATTGCTTATTAGTATTTCAATGTTGAATGAAGTCGCGAAACACGAAATAGTAAATTCGGTTCATTTGTTGTTGCCGTCTTGTACCAGCTAGTCTGACAGTATGGGGTAAAACGTAATTTGGTGTGGACTCCGACTTCTTCAGTATACACATGCCATAGGTACCCGTTTACAGGGTAGGCAATGATTCACAACCCATTTATGCGAGATATTTATACAAGAAAGAGCAAAGACAGGAGAAGGAAAGTGCATCCATGCCAGAACCGGGATTCGAACCCAAGGCCTCCCTATCTGCAGTCAGGCACGCTGACCACTAGACAGGTGGACGGCGTTCGGTTCACTTAACCTAAAAAAACGATTTTACTTTTCAAATACCAGCTTCTTAATATTTTGTTAATATTAATCTAATAATATACTGGTTTCTTAATGACCTCTTGGTTCACGTTATTTTCAAGATATTGATAGTTTGAACTAAGTTTGGTGATTAGAAAATCTTTTCTTTTGGATTTGTAGAATTCAGACATAGTATCTTTTCAAGAGATTTTGCATTGTCCATCTCAAGTGAGTGAACATTTGGATCACGTGAAATTGATTCTAGAACCCACTTCAGTTGATTAAATATTAGGACAGCTGAAAGTGGATTGCAAATTTACCTCAAAAAGATATTATTCTAGAAAAATCTCAAGTACTCGTGGCCAGTAAGTTATGAGCTCTTTATTCCCGTCAGAAACTCTTGATACAGTGTCAGGGCACTCTCCTTAATGGATTCTTTGTGGAAAAATATTTCTTCAATTAAAAATATTTGTCTACAATGTATAGCACATTTGTACGCTTTTTTTGTGTGTGTGATGAATTGTATTCTCTCTCTATCTCTCCATTATTTTACTATTAATTCATAGCTTTAGCCTAATTTTAAATTTATTAAAAATAAGAATTACAAATACCTTTTTAATTAGAACTATGCAATGACTAATATTTATAGGGGAAAACAATTTTCTATACACAGATATTTTTTTTTT
>JAPDSC010160602.1:41103-56959 GCA_026290005.1 Latrodectus geometricus
AAAGTGTTAATACATAATAATTTCTAAAGATTATGTATTGTTCAATATAAATTATTTATTCATGCATTATTTCTTAAAGTAGATTAGTAGATTTACATTATAATGTTTAAGGATATATATATATTCTAAATAATAACATATAAACGCTTGTAAATTTTATTTGATAAAGAAATTTTACTTTCAATGATTTTTTTTAATTATCCATCAACAAAAAATTTTTCTGAAGTATGTATAATTTCATATGAAAAAAATAAATTTTGTTACTAACAATTCTATTAAATCAAATTCCTTACAATTAAGAAAAATTCAACAATTGAAAAGAAACTATAAGAAACACAACTAAACTTACATATAATACATTTTATTTTTAACACAAGGCAATTTATTTTTAAACACATAATAGTCACTTTACATTTACAACAATTTCAAAACCAAAACTAGATATTATTTATGTTCCAGAATATTTTTAATGGCGGAGCGAACAGTATCGAGGGTTACGAAATTATTTATGACTAATACTAATTTGAAATAACGGTGATTTTATTTGTGCATTATAAATATGAAATAAGAAAAAGCTATATAACACCACCACTATCATAAATGATGAAGAATAAGGATTCTGCCTATATTATTAATTATATTCCTATAATTAATAATATAGGCATAGTTCTTATATATTTGCAATAAAAATTTGGAAGATTCATGAAATAATCTACTTATTTTATATAGGCGACTATTATTCAACATTAGTTGAATAGCAGACATTATATATTGCTTTTTAGGAAATCAATTTAGGATATGGGATTTGATGGGGTTCATTTATGTGTTTGACAAGACAGAAAAACCATAAAATAAATAAACAGATTAATAAATTATTATGTCCAAAGAAAATGTACAACATCTTAATGTTAGGGTGCTCAACATTGGCAGGAAATCCCAATTTTTAGACATAGGATCGATATAGATATTAATATCACTTACCAGAAAACGATAATTTATTTGTAAAATTATCTCTCACCGATTGTTAAATTATTTGATTAAATAGTTATTCTCATTTTCAAATTGAGTGACAATACGAAGATATATGTAAATCATCATTATATTAGGTTGGGGAAAAAGAAATCCATTATTTTTACGTGAATTTTATGTAACTTCTTTTGGATTCACTTTGTAAAAAGATTTAAAACAGCTTTCATGTAGATTTTTCGGTCTTGCGCGTTACGACTGGTGACATGCGGTTAACTTCGATCATTTTTGATATTTTATAGACATTTTCGACGATGCTGTATCCACATGCGAGGTGCATCTCTAACATCAAAAATACCCGAACGGAATCGACGAAACAAAAATTGTACGTAACTGGTTGTTACAGTCTTATATAGGACGATAAACACCTTTCACAATTTTAGCCACCCGGCTATCTTTTTCACCGTTACAAGAGAAAAACGAAAATGTATCGAATTTTCTATTTGTTGTCTTCCATTTTTAAAACCTTGTACTCGTAACTGAATTAATCAAACAAAAAACCGCAAGAGGATATTTTAGTGTCAAATGTCACCTTTCCAACGAGCATAAATCTAAAATTGTTTGATAGATACCTCACGAGATATCGATCACTACAGACGTCTACCGAAAAAATAATGGATTACTTTTTCCCCAAACTATTATTACTAAGTTTATTTCTTTTCCAACAAAGTGACTTAGTAATAAGTAGTAATAAACTTAATGACTTAGTAATAAATGACTTAGTAATAAACTTAGTAATAATAATAATAAAAAAGACTTAGTAATAATTAGTAATAAATGACTTAAATGACTTAGTAATAAACACGCTTGCACAATACCAAACTTCACCACATACTTCATTTGTTTTTATATTTTCCACGGTTGAGCATCACAAAGTATAAGAAGAAGAATTTAAGCTATTATATGTCATTATTTTGACTAGTGATCTCTTTGTAGCCATAAAAGTTAACAATAGCTTTATCGAAAATATTTCGATAAGTAAATCTTAGCTGAAAGTAGCTTTTTTCCCACTTATGCTACCTACAGACAAACACTTATAAAATTGTTTATTAAAATCTATGATCTCTGAAAATCCCCATTCTCAATAGAAAAAATCCCTAAATTGTCTGAAAAGTAACAACAGTGCTACATAAGTAAAAAAATAGAATACCTGGATAAAAATTGATGGCGTTTATTTGAGTCAACGCCTCTTTCAAAGGCGGCGTTATTTTCAGAAGTACCAAATCTGTTTCAAAAATAAATAAAAATAAACAATTGAGGGCTTTACTGTCGATGTGGGGAGGGGGTTCTCCTCACTGGGAAGAGAAAAGGAGGAGCACTTCACACTTGATTGGAACTCGGTAGTTCGGGGGATGACGCGCTTGGAAAACTGTGAAAGTGAAATATCGATATGGAATCTATTCATTAACTAAGCCGGCTCTCCTCCCTTCTTGACGTTTGGTTCTCTGCAGACGATTTATTACGTGAAAAGCAAACAAAAAAATAAATAATTACTGAAGGATTTATTATTATTATTATTTTTTGTTTTAAATAAACAATTTTATGTTATTACTTGAATTCGTGTGTTTAAGTAAAAAAAAAAAAAAAAAAAAAAAAAAAAAAAAGATGAATTATTTTTGAAGCGTTTTGAATGGTGTAAAGAGAGTTTAAAAAAAATGGCGATGAGAATTCTATAACATTGTTTATTTGCAATAAGTTTAACACGTTAGGGGTAAAAAATGAGAGCATTTTTTGACTGGAATATAGAAGTAATACCCAAACAAAGATGGTTATGTTAATATGTTACAAAGTAATTTAATAAATTAGTAGGTTAATAGCCATCCACCAGCGTGAAGATAAATTTTGAGAAGTTGGTATCTTAACTCAAGAATTGACTTTGTCACGTGATGACTAATCTGCGAAGCATTGTTTTAATTTACTTAAGATGCGTTCAAAACGTTGCCACTGAAAATTTAAGTAATTCTTCTGCACAAAAATGCAAATTGTTAAAAGAAATTATTATAGACCGCGTTCGAGTTAAGTAGTTGTTAAATTATTTTTTTAAATTAAAACCTTTTTAATTTACAATAAAAAAAAAACTTTTTTTCTAACAAACAGTACAACTATACGTATAAATTAATAATATCTTTTTTCATAAAAATTATGACATTTTACTTGTTGATTTTAATTTATTGATCATTGATATGATCATTGTATTAAAAATTTAGAAGAGGTAAAACCACAACAACATTTAATACTTTTCTGTGATAACTAACACATTTAGGGGGGAAAAAAAGATCCATTAGAAGTAATTATCCTTGTCATTTAAGTATTTAATTTTGCCCATAAATAATTGTAATGTGAACATGTGTGCTTGTTTTAATGGCGTTGTGGTTGATTTTTTTTATTTGTTACGAAATGAAATCAGCTAATTTTATGTGTATAAAATAAAAATTGTTTTTATAACTTAATGAATTAAGAAAAGTACGGTTTAATTGTTAGCATAATATATATTTCTCGTAATTTTCTTATATAATAGATTGTACTGAATGAACAATTGTAAACATTATTTTGTTTCTTTAAGCAATAAAGATAATTAATCTTTCATTATTAAGAATAATCAAAATGATAACTATTGTGTTTTTTTCATTGAAACATACTTACCATGAGTGTCTATTTCGCTTTATTATTTAGTTGTTGTAATTTTTACTATGAACAATATGATTGTTGTTGTTGTCGTGTGCCAGCCAGGCTGGCAATATGGGGTGCGCTGCTCCACTTTTCCAACTGAACCATATTTGGTGTGGAGTCCGACTTCCTCAGTACACACATGTCTTAGGTACCCGTTTATAGGGTAGGCAACCATTTACACACACACAAAGAAAGGACGAAGACAAGAAAGAAGAAAGAGAAAGTACACCCATGCCTGAGCCAGGATTCGAACCCAGGTCCCAGCCATCTGTAGTCAGGTACGCTAACCACTAGACAGGTTGGGCGGCAACAATACGATTAAATATTGTAATTGAAATAACTTGGGTATAGGTGGATCTTAATAAATGTCCTGTTTGTATACAGTATGCATAAATATTAAAAAGCATTATAACATACATATTAAAAAGCGTTATAACAAAATTTGTCTATTACGTTAAAGTCTGTAAAAATGTTATTATTATTTTGACTCCGTTAAGTATGTAATATCGAGTGATAAAGAGCTTCATTGAAATATAATATAACAATTTTATGTTTCAAGATGATTGGCAGATTTGTCACAACCAGAAATATTACGTGCTAAATTTAATAGCCTGCGCGTGCTCTACGTGGCCTAATAGCCTGCGCAGCCGACCCTTCTGTATTTGAAACCATGTAATATACAGCCTTAAGGCTGGAGTACCCACTGCGTAAATTGTCTTCTGGGGTCTTTTCATAGACAGTGGACCATCTTCTAATAGGAAAGGTGGAAATCCGGAAAAATCCCAAGCACCCACTTTGACAGACGAGCATGAGAAAAGCAGAATAGCAAAATCCGTCTCTAGTTGTTCTTTAGATCTTGTAACCTTACGTTCCAAAAGCGTTCCTTGATTACTAGGTCCGATGAGCCATAGACCTTTACATGTGTCTATATCTATAATATCAAACGAACTTTGTCTGTTGATTAAAAGTAACAAGAATTGAAGCTGCGATTAATACTTCAATGAACAGCGAGTTTCCATTTGTGGATAGGGAATGCTCGAAGATGAATGTTGATTCTTAATTTATAAGAATTTAATATTGAGTGAGTGCTGGAGAGTTTTCCAGTTTTTTTCTTAACATAGTGCTTGTGTCAGAGGGGATTCATCAACCTTTGAAATATTCAGATAAAGCAACGTGAAGGCAAAATATATTCACGAATACATATGCTTGCCTACGAAAAATCTGATTTCCAGTTTAAAAGCAATAGAATCGAACCTGTGAGCCTGAAGAATATTGCCTTAACTGATGGTGATCTTCAGAATTATTATTTGAGATGTTTTTTATTGCAATTAATGATTAATTACGCATTTACAATAAAATACTATATACATATTTAAAATAATATGTGTTGGAATCGGATAATTTAAATATCCATATAAAAATATATACCGATGGATTATTATATAATATATCGTAATATATGAACGATATAATATATGAACGATATATGTTTTATACAGTTATTACTGAATTTAAAAATCATTTAGCTATTACAGAACAACGAACAAGAAAAAAATTTGCATCACTTTTCACTTTGATAGTTATTTTAATTATTAGTTATAAAGAAAAACCTACGACAGGTGACACACACGTGCGTAATACAGATATATGAAGTACAAGAAAAAAAAACTCCAACCTAACAATTAAAGCTCAAAACGGTTTGACCACAAAAGAATGGGAAGCCATTAAGAAAACTGCCGCAGTTAAGGCAACTTCGAAACAAAATTCAGAAGAGACGTTTCTGTCATGTACTCATCGGAAGAAAGTAGCAGTTTGTCACGCTTTTGCTAGAGAAGAGAGGCATCGTTGGGTTGCATGGCAGCTGGGAATAGTTGATTGACTAAGAGAAAATGCTCGCCAATTTGGCGACAATTCATACCTTCTCTCGTATTTACTCATGATGCGAATATTTTCGATGTTCGAAAACATCAAGAAATTTATTAACTTTCATAAATATGAAGAGATGTTTTTCAGATAAGAAATTTAGTTAGTAATTGTATTTTTAGAGATTAAGTTATTTTTTTACTTTTAAAATGAGTTTTAAGTTTTTATATATCACTTATTTATCATAAAATTTATAGATTACGTAAGTATTAAAGATTTAGATGAATCGTTTCACACACTTTAGAATATTCTTGTTAAGTATTTCATAAATTTTTAGATATATTAGAAATTTAAAATGTTTGTATTCCTTTGCCGAAGGTATTGAACAAAATTTCTTTTAATTATAAATTTTTTATTATTATTCATTAAAAATGACTTTAGTATTTTGATGTATATTTATATAGAATGTTTTCTACATGTATTTAAGAAGCAGCAACTATTAATAAAATATCAAAAAATAATTATTATTCTGTTTCATTTCAAATTAACATAAAAAAGGGAATTTCAGAAAAATAAATACGCTAAAGAAAATTGGATACATATAATATACTAAAGAGTAACATTTGACACTTAAAGTTTTCTCATAAGTATTTATTAAAAAAATATTTTTAATATTAATTTCAAAATTTATTTATTCTGTTCACACACACACGAGCAATGCAATGGCTTATATTAATTTTAGAGCCATATCGCCCAGATTTCGACAAAGAAATGAATGTGACACGCTCAAAGTGCTTTTACTCTTTCTGGAAGCTCTCCCAATTATTTGAGGCACTATGTCTCCGACTTTTTTGGGCGTGGCCCTACAGTTGGAACACTTGAAAACAATTCGAATGGGCTACTGCCTTCACAAGTGCTGTGAAATGGATGAGGTACGTGTGTAGCGAGGGAGAAGTCGGTCGCATTTTTATTCGGCTGTGCTCTCAGAATAACTTTCTGGTTCTGACAAAGTTTTTGTTGTCACATGACACCTTAATTTTTTTTTTCTTCGTGTTTTAAAAGACATTCCAAGTCAGTCAGTGGCTGACATCTGCACCACCCCCTCATGTCTCTTCGCTTTGGTACTTTCACTGTTATTTTCCTTCGCCGAAGGTGTTCACCCATTGACACCTGGAAAATAACAAGTTTTTCAAACCTGCGGTTTCGTTTGGCGAAAAGGCTTCTTGGGGTAGGGTTCTTTTTAACCAACTCAACAGGTGCTCTTCCCGGTAAATGATAGCCTGGTGTTTTGTTAATGGGCTTCGGAGTCAACTGACACGAGAGACTGATGGCTCTTTGAAGTGTCCCTCTGCTCAACCCTCCAAGTCACAAGCGACTTTCTAAAGAAAATTTTTGCTGTAGCATTTTTAGAATTTAAGAAAGCTACTGTTTTGTTCGCCCTTTCTATTGTCATTCTTGGGAAAAAGGGTTTCAAGGTTTCTGATTGATGTATCCATCAAGAACTAACATTCCACCTCAAATGAAAAGAACACAGATTTTGAAAAAACTTTGAAAAACCAAGGCTGTTAAATCATTATCATTGGATCAAATTGATGATTATAAGGAACCATTTAATAAGTATTTCTCTTCACTTTTAGAATATTTAATATAATTTTTATCTGCTACGAAACAACCTATTTTAAACGAAACAAAAAAAGCTGTAAGCAAAAGAAAATTCATTGACACAATATTTGCATCACGTATACAATTCTTATTCAATATTCTCATTGTTTCTGAATTAGAAAACAGACGTAATATAATTAAAAAAAAAATCATCCTACACAATTGTGAAATATGAATGCGAACATTATTATTTATAAATAATAATTAATCTAAATCATTTATAAATAATTAAAATTATAAAATAATAGAGGTGTATTAAATAAGTAAAAAAGATTGCATAAAAACAATTTCATTGTTTCCCATTAAAAATAAAATAGTTTCTCATGTTTGAAATCAAAAAATAATTTCTCAATGAACTGCCAGAAAAGAATAATTACTTTCAGATAGATATATTATAAATTAAATAAAATGTATGATCTTAATGATTAAATTCCTTTTTTCATTTTAAAATTATAAACAATTCAGTATGAAACTACATTTAATTTATATTTTTAAATAATGTTTTTGGGCCATAAAAACTAATGATTTCTATAAGTATTAATTTGGTAAATGTCAACTTTCCGAAATTTTTTTTAAAGAGAATTCTTTACTTTCGCAGCGAATAACTTTAGCCCAAGCCGTCACTCGAGAAATCATTGCTTCATTTATAAATGCTGTATGTTTTGAATTTTAATATTCCGATACTTTAATAATCTAATTAAAATTATATATATATGTGTGTGTGTGTGTATTATAGAAAAAAAGAAGAAAAAAAAAAAAAAAAAAAAAAACCGCAAACAATTACACAATGTCAAATTATTAATAATATCACTTTTGTAATAATAACAATATAAAATTGCTTAAAAATATATCGTTTTTAAAATAATTCCTAAGATTTTTTTATTATAGATTTGATTAATTAAAGAACGGACGATTTTAGATTCGTTTGGGAAATTCAACTAAATAATATTTTTTAGAAAGCAAATATGCCTATTTATTATATATAGAGATAGATTAAAACTGCAATTCATTAAGTTTCCTGATGATGATAAATAATTAAAAGCATAATTTTAAAATAATATAAAACATAATTCATGTTTAAAAAAATGTGGACAAGTATAAAACAAAATGAAACCGTCATGAATGTAAATATGATGTATGAGAATTAAAAAAGATAGACTAAGAGGCGATACCACCGCCAAATTGGCAACCATTTCTCTGATAACCATATTTCATGTTCATGAAAAAAGCGACTCACGTTTTTCAAGTTTTTGGCATAGTCCGATCAAAAGCTTCGGCTTCTAAAATGTTCGGTGGAAAGAACAACCATCCTAACCTCTTGCTTCGCCTAGCGTATCCAAACCTTCTCAAAATAGATAATTTGGCTTATCATATTTTTTTAAGAATACGAATTTTATTTTTCGTTTTCTTTTTATAAAATTGATAGCATATTTGGGTGTTACTTCAATATATTGAATAGAGAATGGAAAAATTTCACAATTCTGTTAAATTAACTGCGAATAAATTTCTTGTTACATAAAACAGGTCTTACACCGGTTTTTATTTATGTTTTTTAATGAATTTTTGGAATAGTTAGCAAAATTATCTAAAATTACTCTATTAAATATTTCCAGTATTGGTGATTAAACAGAATTTATTTTTCTAAAAAAGATCCTTAAATTTTTAGTTTTATGCAAATTATTTTGCGCTATATTTTAAGCATTTTACTTCATTGTGTCGTGTTTACACATAATGAAATTAAATCGTACCAATTTCTAAATATGAAAAAGACAGCGAGTTAGAAAATTGTTCCTTTTCATCTAGTTATTAACTATGTTGATTTTTATATTATATAAAGATTTCATATAAAATAATTCTAAAATTTATAAATAAAAAATTTTCATATTTTTTCCATATTAATTTCTTATTTATTGAAAAAAAAAGAAAGAAAAAAAAATGGTGAATCTCTAAACTCAATGCGCCCGTAAACCACAAAAACATTTATGAGTAACTTATCTATAAATATATTATCTATAGAATAAGATTGTAGACATCTAACACAAGGTATTTTATTTATTTACGGATAAGATATTTTATGGGAATAAAATCACTGTCATTAAATAGAAGGCAAAACAAGATAGAGTTAGATGTTTTAATAAAAATTCCTTTTAACGGCATTATATTTCATTGTTATTTGAGAAGTGTTGTAAGTAAAAATATAATATACTTTTAATTTTAACTATTATTGCGTGTATCACGAAAAATAGGAAATTCAAACTGTATAGTAGACCTAAAAGGACTTGAGGAATATTGCATCTTTAATTAGATTAATTTTTTAAATAAGTTAATCTAAATCATAATTGATGGATAACTTGTTTTCCATTTAATTCATAAATGAAAAAATTTAATTGAGATGTATATTAAATATAAAATATCTATTTTCATCATGCTTAATTGCATATTTTAAGTAAAATGAAATCTGAAAGAGAAAAATTTAAAAAGATGAATCTAAAGCGAACTTTTCAAGTCGTACAACAGGGGACAGATACAAGCAGAAACAAACTGCTTCCGAGAGTGCAGAGTTCTCGACTCAACCTATATACTATGTGATCTAACCTCAACAATCTGGTGAAGACGTTCACCCTTGGCGCAAAAAGTGGGAACGACTTATGAGCACGCTGCGCCATCTATTGGCCTCCTCTTGAAATGGGTTTCCCTCTCGAATTTTTGCCGACTTCTCTCAAAAGGTGAGTCACAGTCGAAGAGGGAGGACGCATTCGCTAGTTTGTCCTGTGGCTCGCCCGCTCCGCCAAAAAACTCGTTTTCGACCTGGCGTCTCCGCCGTTGTGTATATTCTCTCCGCTCTTCTGTTTACTGCGAGCAATTCTGAAAACCCTGACCCTGGATTAGCAGGTTTCCGCATGTGAAAACGATTTCCGAATTTTACTGAATAGATTTTGCTGGATTTTTCGTCTCAGTTTTTATCG
This sequence comes from Latrodectus geometricus, assembly GCA_026290005.1. Classification (NCBI taxonomy): domain Eukaryota; kingdom Metazoa; phylum Arthropoda; class Arachnida; order Araneae; family Theridiidae; genus Latrodectus; species Latrodectus geometricus. The sequence goes on from JAPDSC010160602.1 coordinate 51,291, forward strand.
TAACGTTTGGTGTGCGGACTTATTTTTTGAAAAAGGACATTTCAAATGGATTTACACTGAAAAACTGTACCAACATGAGTACTGTCTTCGGATGTGTTGAAAAAAGTTCGCAGCTTCCCTTCGTTGAACTGGTTTTGGAACACACAGTCGGCGGGCGACTCATTTTCGACTTCAGAGTTGTTACGCACTTTACAATATCAGCGGTGTGTTGTTGAGAGGGATTTTTTGACGCCAAATTGGCTATGACTGGATTAGGTTTTTAAATTGAGTGGAAGCTATGATAGACTAATTCATATGGATAAAAATGTGTCGGTTTTGTTCGAGTTTTTGCGAATTCTTCATTTATCGCTCATCGGTAACATTGAGAAAATCTGATATGTTCAGGTATTTTTTCGAAATGTTGAATTAAAGGTAATTTAATTTTGCTTGTAAATGCAAATGTTATGTGATATTAATTTATTTATGACTTCGATTGAGAGATATTTTTAAATTTGAACTTTAGTGAGACTTTTTGATGATTATTTAAAGAAAGGGAATTTTTTTCAGTGGTAGACAAGTTTGCATTTTCAAACGATTTTGTTTGAAAATTTTTGGCAACAGTTTCCTATCGAAGAATCTGAATGATTAAAGTAGGAATTTAGATTTTTCAACGATAGCAATGCTACGTGTTTGGTTATTCGCGTTCGTTGTCGCCGCTGGCTGGTGTTCTTCTACGGCGAATCGCGGTTACGTAGCCCCGGAGGACTGTGAATGGACTGCCGCGGGAAGCTTCGGATCACCCTCCGTCGCTCTCACTTGTATTGTTCGAACCATCAACGGTGCTTTCGACAGTACCAACTTTAGTCTCATCCAGCCCCAGAATACGGTTAGTCTGAAAGTGAAGTGCGAAAATGTTCTATTCGAAAGTGCTCTTTCGAACAGTTCTTTTCATCATCTGAAGGAGTTACGATCCCTGCATATTGAGTTCTGCAAGCTGAAGGAGATACCGTTGAAAGCATTTTGGGGACTAACAGAACTCACCAACTTGACCGTGAGGACTTACAACAGCGAGTGGGGCGAGATTTTCCTGAAAGTCATCCCGGGAAGTTTGTCTTCGCTCCAGAAACTCAACAGATTGGATTTAAGTCGGAATAACATGCCCGCGCTAACGCCATCACTTTTGTGCTCCCTGCCCAACTTACAGCATCTGAATTTATCCTACAACGACTTCAGCGAAGTTGTGAATTTGGGATTTGCGGCTACGAACAGGACACCATGTCCTGTTTATGTGCAACATTTGGATTTAGCTAAAAATCGCCTCAAAGTGCTTACTGACCATGGATTTTCCGCTTTGAGGCATTTACGGACGCTTCTGCTGCATTCTAACAGGATATCCAGAGCTGAGGACACAGCACTATCTGGTCTAGGTAAGCTACAAATTTTAGATCTTTCTAACAATCTTTTGGTTGCTCTTCCTCCTGGATTTTTGAAAGGCTCCGAGCTGCTATCTGAACTCTACCTTCAAAACAATTCCATGAGCGTTCTACCGCCAGGACTGTTTTCTGGCCTTCAACAAATGCTAGTGTTGGACTTGAGCCATAACGAGCTGTCCAGTCAGTGGCTGAACGGCGATACTTTCGCCGACATGACTCGCTTGGTGGTCATGGACCTCAGCTACAACAAACTCTCCCATTTAGAATCTGCCACTTTTCGATCGCAGTATAGTTTGCAGGTGTTGCAACTACACCATAATGAGTTGGTGAGTATAGCGGATAATGCTTTCTCTTCCTTGTACAACCTGCAGACTCTGGTGCTGACCCATAACAATCTGACGTACATCGACGCCTTGACATTTACGGGACTGCAGATGCTTTCTATGCTGTCGCTGGATTTCAACAGCATCCAGGCGATACACAGTGAGGCCCTCAAAAACTGTACCAATCTCCACGAACTTAATTTAAACGTCAATAAACTGATAGAAGTGCCAAAAACTTTAAAATTTCTTCAGCAGCTTCGAGCCCTTGATATTAGTAATAATAGAATATCTGTGATAAGTAATGCTTCTTACCAAGGTTTGCGACACTTGTATAGTCTACGACTTGCCGGAAATTCTATCGGCAACTTAAGTAAAGGTGTTTTTGAAGATTTACCTTCCATTAGAATTCTAAATTTGGCCAGTAATAATGTTCAATCAATCGAACAAGGAACTTTTGATGAAGTGCCCGAATTACACGCATTAAACTTGGATTCCAATATGATATCTGATATAAATTCTTTATTTATTAATCTTCATGATCTCTTGATGTTGAACGTTTCTGCAAATCGAATATCTTGGTTTGATTATGCATTGATCCCTATTGGATTACAGTGGTTAGATGTGCACGCTAATCAAATTGAAACTTTAGGAAATTATTACGAGTTAGAGTCTGTTCTGAAACTTAGAACCCTAGACGCTTCATTTAATAAAATAACAGAAATCGAAGCGACTTCACTGCCAAATAGCATAGAAATTCTATTCTTGAACAACAACTTTATTAAAACCATTCAACCGTTTACTTTTCTTGGAAAGCAAAATCTAACAAGAGTAGAGTTGAAAAGCAATTACTTAGAAACACTAGAAATGAACGCTTTTCGCTTAAGCGAAGTTCCAAGTCGCAAACCTTTGCCAGAATTTACTGTTTCCGACAATCCATATGTGTGTGATTGCAACATGGAGTGGCTTCAACGAATGGCAACGCTGGATGAATCGCGGCAGTACCCCCGAATGACTGATATCGATGACATACAGTGTAGCCTCACTTTCAAACGTCGTAAGTCTTCTGTTCCCTTGACTAGAGCTCAGAGTTCTCAGTTTCTTTGTAGCTACAAAAGCCATTGTTTTGCCTTGTGCCACTGTTGTGAGTTTGATGCTTGCGATTGCGAAATGGTGTGTCCAGAAAACTGCACTTGTTACTACGACCAGAGTTGGAATACGAACATCGTCGATTGTGGTAGCAAGCGGCTTACTTCAGTGCCCAGAAAGATACCAATGGATGTAACCGAGTTGTACTTGGATGGTAGTGATATACCAACTCTCTCCAGCCACACTTTCATCGGTCGTAAAAACATGAAGATCCTGTATCTGAACCATAGTAATGTACACACCATTGACAATCGAACATTTAACGGTTTGAGAGACCTCTTGGTACTTAATTTGGCCTATAATCGGCTGACAGCTCTGCATGGATACGAGTTTGAAAGATTGATGCATTTGCAAGAGTTGTATTTGTCTCATAATATGATTGCAAGCATCAATAACGCCACTTTCTCAGCTTTGAAATCTATAGAGATTCTACATCTAGATCACAACTATATAGTTCACTTTCAGGTGTGGCTTTTGAATGTCAATCCACGATTACAGGAGATTAAGCTGGCCCATAATTCGTGGACTTGTGATTGTTTCTTTGTTGGAGAACTCAAAGAATTCCTCCACCTCAAAGGTGATTATGTGCGTGATATTTACGACTTGGAATGCCACTACAACCACAGCAGCTCCCATTACATGCTGGATTTCAACACCACTGCTTGCAGCAACTACACCTCATCTCCGATTCGAAGTGAGTTCGACTTGACGGAGATGCTTCCAGTCTTCATCGTCGCCTCGTCCGTCATCTTCATCATCGCTCTCATCGTGGTCATGATCATCATTTTCAGGAAGGAGATGGGGGTGTGGTTCTATGCCAAGTACGGCATCCGCCTCTTCCAGGCTGGTAAGAGCCGAGCCTCTCAACGGGGTGGAGGAGACGAAGACAAACTGTTTGACGCTTTCGTTTCCTACAGCAAGAAAGACGAAGCATTCGTCACCCAGATCCTAGCTCCTGAGCTCGAATGTGGGATGCCTAACTATCGCCTGTGCCTTCACTACCGGGACCTCCCCGTCAGTGGATACATCATGTCCGAAGCGATCATGGAGGCCATGGAAAGCAGCAGGCGAACAATCCTTATCCTCTCTGAGAACTTCCTAAAAAGTGAGTGGTGCCGATTCGAATTCAAATCGGCACACCGTGAGGTGCTGAGTGCTTGTCAGCACCGACTTCTTGTGATAGAACTGGGGAAGGTAGACCCCCAGGAACTGGATCCAGATATCCGGCTCTGGATGAAACAGAATCCAGTGGTAAGGTGGGGTGATAAGCAGTTCTGGGACAGGCTAAAATACGCCATGCCCGATGTGCGACATAGAAAAACCGAAAGGAACAGGAATGATGTTAGTGTTGCTGTACATATATGAAAACTTTGTGAACACTGTAAATTTTTATTTGAAGACAAAAACGTTTTACAAGACGGTAACGTGCACACACCTTGTGGGAACGGTTAGTCTAGCCTTTTTATTTACATTTATTTTTTTACTATTAAGTTTGGTTGTAGTAATTGTTGTACTTATCCAATTCATCAGTACTTTTCTCTTTAGCATATTTTTCATATATATTTTGGAATATGTTCATTTAACTGAATATAAGTGCATTTTCTTTAAGTAAATAATTTAAGTTACAATATATGCTACCCTTTTATAATTTTTATAGTCAGTGATTTTAAACTCAAGCACATTTTTATAATTACCATTGCTTTGTTTTGGTCTGTTAACAAGTTAAAAATAAAAAAATTTCTTCAAAATTTCATATATTTACAATAATTTAGATTTTGTAAGTGCCTTAGATATTACAACTAAAATTATTTCTAATAACTTAAAATTGTAGAAAAAACAAGGTTGTGTTAATTTTTATGCAATATATACGAATATTGGTACATAATGGTTACCCAGAAATTATCTTAGAATATGTTATGTAAGTTCAGTGTATAAAAGAAAAGTGCAAATTCTTATTCTAACAGTTTCATTGATGTTTCCAATGAAATTTAGATCATAAGTGTAAATCTAGGTTTTAATAATTTTGTTATAAATTATTAGAGAAGCCGTAAATAACAGATGATTCCATTTTTATTTAAATTCAAAATTTAATTTTGAATCACTAGAAATCTAAATAAATTCTGCTATGATTTGGAGATTAACACTTGCAAATACATCTTTTTAAAATTGGGTATTCTAAGAAATAAGTTTTTAAAATTAACATTTGCTTATGTTATTTGAGATTTCTAGACGAAATTTTTACAAATTACATGCAATAAGTTTTGAACCAGGATAAAATAAATTTAAAAAAAAATTCTCATTAATACAAATATAAATTATCTATTTACAAAAATTATGTGGAATGAACAAATTATTTTCAGAAAAAATGTAATTTGTTTTTTTTTTTTTTTTCATTCTCTTGAATATTTTATTTAAGAGGAGTCTATTGTATACAATTAACTTTGTAATTGTCAAAATTTGGATAATGAAATTTATTTTGCAATTCAAAAATTTGGTTTTTATTCAAAAAAATGATTTTATTTCTTGAAACCTTTAAATAATCGTTTCAGTCAAAATGGAACAAAAAATAAAATTCTTTCGAATTTTGTCACGCGCTTTGATATTATAAGGCAAATTTTTCTTATTTTCTTCAAGAAATCGCATCACTTTTCCCATTGGTCGTAAATCCGGCGCATTTTACGGTTATAAATTGAGGTTGTGATCGATTTTGCCGGAAATGCGTTTTCCCATAACTTGGATCGATTTTTTTGCAGAGTTGGCGAGAACTGACAGTTTGTAGCAAAAAAAA
>JAPDSC010160606.1:0-17784 GCA_026290005.1 Latrodectus geometricus
CAGGGTAGAGGGAATATATAAAAAAAGAGAACAATTTGGTAGGGGGGGAACAGCAGAAAGATATAAGGCCTCGAAAGGAAGAACATAAATGTCACCGTATCATGTACCTCTCCCCCTCTCAATAGATGAGGTCAATTTAAACAAATTCGGTAAAGCATTTCCCTGTGCCCAAGCGTTTCAATTTTACGCTTGCTGCATCCCCCGATGCTTCCCTTGTTTCGGTTGCAAAGTGAAGGAGCGGGGATGTTTCAGAAAAAGAATGAATGCTCTAACCCAAAGAACATGATACTTCTTAAAGATTATATCTGAGACTATCGCTATTAATTCTTGGGCTTTCCCTTCCAAAAAAAAAAAAAAAAAAATTCCCTATTATTCAGTAATTTTCATCTACTTTGTCAGATGATTGTGTTCACATGTTATCATGTTACAGTATTCCAAATACTATATACTTTACAGAAAACATTTCTGAAAAAAAGAGGATTCATGTAACATTTTAAGAATTTTGTATTCAAACAGTTTTTCAGCTAATCGGATGGAATATAAATAGGCTACAAAGAAAAGTTTTATGGAGAGAGCTTTTTTATTAAACGGATACTGTGTAACTCGAGCTATTATCCACCTGGAATATTATCAGATTTTGTAAGGCTAATGATACCATTGTTAACGATAATCTGGGGGGAAAAAATTACACCAAGAATCACCGATAAGGGAGAAAATAATGATAATGGAAAAAAAATGCATCTTCACAACAAAAATTCCTATTATACTAAAAAAATCTAAAATGAAATGACAAATTTACTCGTAAAATACTTTTAATTGTAAAATATCATTTATGACCTTTGAATAAAAGTCATAAATGAAAATCACAATTGAAATTATTAAATAAATTAACATTAAATTATCTTTCATGGGGAAAACCTCAAATATTGATGGTATCTGTAGCTTTTTTTAACCATATGCAAAGAGGTTCTTTGACATGTTAGTTAATATTTAATATGTAATGTATAAAATAGTAATTTTGCAATATATAAAGGTGATTGTATACTTATATATTTCTTGTAGATAAAAATAAATAAAATAAAGATTTTTGTTGGTAAAAGAATAGAAAACTATATTATATATTACAATTTCATTAATATAATTCATTTACGTTTAATAAATTATGTTACATAAAGATAATAATTTTATATTACATAATTGTTAATGTAACATGAAATTATTCACTGATTTCATAGGAATTTTATGATAAACAGTATGCCAAAGGAGTTTTGGCGAAAGCTTGAATAATTATTGTTGTACAAATTATTTCATTTAAGCTGTTCATTTATATTTTGTTCCCGTTTGTTCTTGGTACGCTGACCACTAGCTGTTCACTCTGTCTAGTAGTCAGTGTGCCTGACTGCGAATAGGGATTCCTGGATTCGAATCCCGGATCAGGCGTAGATGTACTGTCTCTCTCTCTCTCCTGTCTTTGTATGAATTTAGTATGAATTGTTGCGTACTCTATATAAACGAGTACCTATGGCATGTGTGTACTAAAGAAATCGGACTCCACACCAAATGCGGTTCAGTTGAAAAAGTGGAGCAGCGCACCTCATTTTGCCAACCTAACTGACCCTCTACAAAAGAAAATTACATTTTGTTTGATGTTTGCCTTATAATTTTCCAACTGGTGTTGAATCAATTACTATTACTTATTTATTTATTCACTAAATTATATTCCTATTTTTTAATAAGTAAAAATCTCTCACTTCGGAAGCATGAAATGACTTGTTAAATAAAAAAAAGCAAGCATTCCATGGTGTGAAAGCGAGATTAAATGAAAATTTCTGCGCATCGCTGGGAAATAAGCAACGAAGCAGTCAAAAAATTTTTTCGTCGAAAACATGTGATTTAGATGGACAAGGAGGACCCAACGATAATCGCGTGTCAACAGAGGTGTCGCGGTCTTCCTGCGGATGCGCGAGGACAGACGGACAGACACCTGAGGATGAGGTGGTCCATGAAATTTACGACTCTGCTGGAATGTCGGGTGAGGAATTGTCACGTCTTCATCCTGTTGTCTGAAAGCGAGACCTTCGGCGGACAGCGTGATTATGGACGGGAGAAAGGTTTAATGTCGCGGCAATCTTGACTCCATAAACTGATTTTCAATGGAGGAAGTTGAATGACAGTCATCAAACAGCTGAGGCGGGGCTCTGCTCATAACTCAGTCGTCCTGTTGTGAAACTGAATCTTGGAGTCATGTTTATATCCAGAGGAAACGCTTTATTTTTAAGTAATGCATAAATAATCGAACGGGTTCTTGCATTTTCTGAAACTTAGCTTGTTTTTAAGAAGAAAATTCATCTATGTTCTCTCCTTAAGCAAGTATAATGTTTGCTTGCATTAAGATAAAATAAAAAAATCAATTGAGAATAAGTTCAGTTAAATTTTTATGAATTATTTTGAAAATAAATATAAAAAAAACTATTAGGAAATTGAATATATATACGTATAAAACATATTTGTGATAATATGAGATTTTATTGACAACTTGACGTTGTAAATATGTAATGGTGTGTTAAATGAATAATATTTTATCTAAATTCTCACAATTTTGTTGTTATATACAATTAATACAACATACAAAAATTAAACCCTGGTAGCTTGATGGAGAAGTGCTTTTTACTCGTGTTCTGAATATAGCAGATTCAATAGCTTGATAGGTCAAGGGTCGTCTGGAATGAGCAACTAAATTAATCTAATAAAACCTCAGTTGTTTTAGGGTGAAAGATTAAAAAAGGGTGTGTTTTTTCAGTTGTTGACTTCGTTACTTTATAATTGCCTTACGTCTATTGAGTGGGTGCTTGGAAGTTATCAGGATTTCATCCCTTGCGACATGGAAAAGTCCTATCGGAAGACAATTGACGCAGTGGATGCTAAAACGACTTACAATGGCCTTCGAATTACAAAAAAATCTTCAGCATGTCCACTGCCCAGTGTGGAAAAAAAAAATTCAGGAAGAAGCTTAAAACAATTTTACGGTTTAAACCAGCTTTAATTTCATTTTAAATTAATTACAAAAGCTAAAATCAAAATTTCAAAATGAAGTATAACCTCATACTTGAATCTCACTTCGTACTTGAATGTTTGCAGTGATTCGGAATCCAACAAAAACAGTAGATCTTGGCCAAATTAGATTTATGTGCTTAAGGTGACCGTTAAGAGACAAAATAAATAGAAACTTTTTCAGTCTAGTTACCAAGTCATTTTTTTAAATTTATAATCATTTGCATTTAAAATTTAATTTCTCTTGAAAATTAAAATTATCCCAGTGATTTTCTTTCCTTGTGTTGTTATTAATAGCTTAAGTCATTTACGGATATTAAAGATCTTAAAATCTTTTAAGTATCAAACTTAAAATTTTTAATTCTTGAGAAACGTGTGAATGTGAAGCTTTTATTTAAATAGTTTATTCAAAAAACTTTCTAAATTCAATTAGTCTAAGAAAATAACTTATTATATTTTTAAGGAATATCGAAAATTTTAATAAAACTGAATAACTTGTATTTCTGAATTAATGAATTGTTGCGGGAAATTCTAATTTTAGTATCTATGAAAGTCATATCCATTTTTGGAGCTTCATCATTTTGCAGTAATACAACATTTTTAATAATGCAATATATTAATTTAAAAAGAAATGAAAATAGATTTTTTTATAATATAAGAATATTGCAACTTCCTGAATATCCATAACTGATTCAATTGTGAACAATTTCTATTTTTTCTTATTTGAATGGAGAAATGACTTCATGTTTGCATGCTAGAAAATAAAACATAAATAAATAAATGTAAGGAAGTATTATATTTAATTGGAGAGCAACTCTTTCATTTAATTACTATATTTCAAAAATACTGCTGTTGTCGGGAATTCATTCGCCGTCTCGGTGTGTGGAGGTAGTTATGAAAATAGCATATCTAGGAAAAAAAAAAAAAAAAAAAAAGCTAGCCTCTATTTCAATAATTTAGCAATTTATTTTAACAATATATTTTTCTCTTAGAGGCGGCAACTTGAAACATTATTCAATCTTGTCTCCATTAATATTTTTTCTAAATATTTCTAGAGCAAAGGTGAGCCTCCTACGACAAAAGTTTATTGCAAAACGTTTTGTTCGTTTAAAATAATGCTATTTTTTGTAAAACATTTTTTTTTCTTTCTATACATAATTCTTTGTCAACAAAGATAAACAATGATTATGTTATCCATTTAAATTGAGAAACATGTGGCGGTAATTACATTTTCTCGACTTTTTCTTTGTCACTTCTTTTTCTATAAATTCATTTTTTTCAATATTTAAATGTTTATTAGAAAAAAAAAAACATTTCGCATTTATGTTGAAATGTAGTTCTTTTTGAAAACAAGTTGCAAAAAAAATGTTTTATTTTAAAATTAATAAACTCCTTAAAATGTGTTTTACAAAATAAATAAATAGGAACTTTTCTAACAAATAAAACATAATTCTTATATGCAGACAATTATGAAGGAATTTAAATAATGGAATATTCATTAAAATTTAGGAATATAAGGTATTATTCTCACTTTTTTCTCTTTTTGATTTTATATTTAAATAAAATACTTACCTATATTGAATGCTACCATTTTTAAAAAAGTGTTCGAAGAAAGATAATTGAAATTTTTATTTTAATAAAATACTAAAGAGAGAGAGAGAGAGAAAGTTATTTTATAAAGTAAGAGTAAATAAACCTTAAATTTTATAATGTCTGATAATAAATAAATTCTAATAAATACAAACGTTATTTTCTCATAGAATTAATAAAGAAAACACACACAGATTTAGGAAATTTATTCTAAGTAGAATCAGATTAAACTAAACAAATTTTTAAGAACTGAAGTTAATAGAATGAGGAATTTCAACACTGCTGATAGATTTCAAACATCCATACAAATAAATCTGTTCGATTTTGAGAATGCGTAAGCTTTGCAATAGTATATTTAGCAATTATCTAATATTGGTAAATACTACTTTAAATTTTCTTTAATAATCCGAACACAGACGCTTGCTATAGAAATTTGCATATTCAAGAGTTCCAAGAAAGGAAACCTGAAAAATGTGCTAGGATTAAGAGCAGATTCTTCAGTCAACATTTTCAAATAGATGTTGGTGATTTGACTGCTGAAAAGTTGATAAATGTGCCTAAAAAAATTCAGACATGCGGGGTTTTGATTTCTCCCTCCAGAAAGAATGTTTGTAAAAATTTGGAGTTTACTTTAAAGCATAATGTCGATCCAATTAGCCTACAGAAAAAGTAACCGTAAGGAGCTAAATATACTAAATCAATAAACGAAATAAAATAAATGAAGAATTTAAACTGGTTGTATTGATAGAATTGATTGAGAAATGCTGGAGATTTTCTTTAAATCTAATGGAATAGAATTTTAATATATGGTGTAATAAATATTTCAATTCGTCGGAATATTGCATCAAAAAGTAATTAACTATATTCATCAAAGAATTTCTGTTGTAATTGTTTCTGTATTATTTTGGTTCAATTTTACATTCATGAAATATGCAAGTCAAAATGCAATTATAAATTACATTTTGACTTGCATATTTCATGAAAAAGAAAAAAAGTATTTCGTTCCATCGATTGTAAATTATATATTTATTATCAGTTCTATTTATTCATATCTGGATCCAAGGAATTCTAAAAGTGGGAATAAAATATTGAATATTTAAGACATAATAATTCGACGATAATTGCAAAGAACATCAAAATCCCGTGATAATAAATGCTGCAACGATTTCACGGGATACAGAATTATTGGTCAATAAATCGCGGTCTTATTTCAGTTCCGACATGGGATAGGCACTTAAAAAAAACTGATTCCTTGCCGCGAATAACTATAAAAAACGTCTTAGCGTTGCGAATATCTCCCATAATCATCCAATACGAAGTGACGGTTACAGCGACCTTGCCCTCTCCAATCTATCACTTTGCGAAATGGATGAAATAAAAGATTGCTGACCTTTATGCTCTGGCTAATGCCTCTTAATCCGCCTCCCGCACTCTGGCTCTACTCTGCGGTAGAGCAAGACAGATAGCAGGACCTCTTTGCGATGACACCCCATCCCAAATGGAAAGCTTGTTCCGAGTCCATGTAAATTAAGCAGAGCCCCTCTATTAAAACTCTTTCTTTTAAGCCTTGCAAATACTCTAATGACGGGCATGACACACGTATATATATATATATATATATATATAATTATATATATATATATATATATATATATATACGTAATTATTTATATATATATATATAATTTATTGCGGAGAGAGTCTTCTTGATTCAGGCCCTTTTTTTATTTATTTTCGACGAGGTGTTTTAGGGCTCTTTCGATAGCACTGACGCTGAATGTTATAGAAACTTTTGACCATTAATAATCATTTCATTTTGTTTACATAAAAGGAAAAATATAGCTCTTTCCCGCTTGCTTTATCTGTTCAGAAATTCTAAGAATTCTATGCTGTTATTAAAATGAAGAAATAAAAAAGTAAAGTTTACTAAGAAATTGAATTTTAAAATTACTTGACTTGTGTTCTATATACTTCGAAAACTGCACCTAATTAAACTTGAATTAATATGCTGTTTGCTTTTAGAATTTAATTCGAAAATTCTTATTTTTATAAGTTATTTTTCTGGTACGTTATTCTCTATAACTAAGGCAGCTATCTAAATGAAGTTGTTTCTTATTTATAAATTTACATGAAAAAATTTAAGGGATCATAGAAGAAGGTAGATTAATAGAGAATAGGCACTTTCTCGTAATGGAAGATAACAGGTTCGATACCTGATTTAGTGGAAAATGATAGCATTAAAATGTCCTAAGCTAGTCAAATATTCCGAATGATATTTATTTTCCTGAGAGAATAGTAGTAGTGCAAGCCTATGGAAGTTTAGATATTAGCTCAGGTATTGGATTAGTGCAGTGATCACTAGTCCGCCAATAGCGAACTATTAGTAGCTGTTGGGAACATTTTCGGTAGATGGCGTTAATTTTTCTGTTAGCTAGCCTTGATTCCTCAATACATTGAAATTATTTCAAAAATCACAACAGCAAACAATTATTTGAAATTATTCCCGGTTTGATAATAGAATTTAACAAACGCTTTTAAAATTTCAAAACGATTTCTTAATCGCGCAGTTTGACAAATCGCCTTTAATACAGATTTGAAGAAGAGTTTCTGTTCCTATTGTTTGATTTTCAATAAGACAGTGCTGTTGTGGAGTTGGAACTATTGAGTTTTAAAATGATTTCTTTTTAAAATACTTTTCTTTAAGCTTTGAATATATTTGATTTCTTGTTCTTAAAGAAAAATGTCCAATTTCTATCCAGATTTGTCTAAAAGTATAAGCAGTGTTCAGCTCTATATACCTGTGTAGGATTTTCTTCAGGGAATTATATATATACTTTCTAAACATTATATACTTTATATACTTTCTAAACATTAGGAAATTGATAAAATTAGAGTTTCATCGTTTTTATTAAACTTAATTATTCTAACAAAAAAAAAGTGTTATTACATTTTTCATTTAATATTAACTATAGTTCAATTTCAGCTTCTTTATGAAAAAAAAAATTTTTTTTTGTTTCTAATGGCGGACACCTTTGAGTAATTAACCCATTTGCCGCAACAAGGCCGGAAACTGCTACTCATTTTATCGTTACCCGGTAAGCACCTGTGAACCAAGTCACGGAGGTACGAGAAGCATCGCCCACGCCACACCACCACAAATCCGTTTATAGGGCGAGCCACATTCATCCATCATCTGAAGAAAGGACAAGAAACTCAGAGAGAGAAAGAGAAAGTACATCCATGTCAGAGCCAGGATTCAAACCCAGATCCTCCCCATGCCTAGTCAGGTACTCTAACCACCAGACAGGGTGGGCGGCTTTGTAAAAAATAAAGTTTATTTTAAATGAACTTCCTACTTACTAGAAACTGAAATTTATGGATAATAAACAAAGGTAAGATATTTAAGAAAAGTTGACATTTCATTTGGTTTGAGTTCGCAGTAGGTTTTCGAAACGGTACGTAGCACAGAATCTTCATAAGTTTGGCGATCACTAGCAGTTTAGTTAATTGATAATGGTTCAAATTCACAGGAAGATTGGCTGCGTTTAGTAACTTTGTTCAAAAACAATAGGTAGCCAAAAACAAACATTACGTAATATTGATTGAATAAATTATTCTTGGTAACAATTAAGTTAATCTTTGAACAGATTATGACACAACAAAAAACAAGCAACACCACATCACATTAAACTTAAAAGAATTTTTATTCACATCTTAAAGACATTGAAATGTTTTTTTTTTTTTTTTTTTTTCCCCAAATGCCTTGGAAGAATATTCTCACCGCTCAAAATGTTTTAAATATAATTTCAGTTGGTGTTTTAGAGAGCCGTTTTCACAGTTCTTATGATCTAAATTACCTTCCAATCAATTAAAGCGACTGACATCCTCCTCACTGATAGGAAATACCTATTACTGACTAATTAAACTTCTGTTCCTATCGGTCGGAATCGGAAATTCCCTGTAGCTGCGGCAGGAGCCCACCCCATGCCAAGCCCCGGGGCATTAATTTATAGCGTAGCGCAGCGCGAGATGAGCAGCGGAGCAAAGGAGTGGTGCGGCGAACTCGCACCAGATAATTCTTCTCGATTTCGGAAAAGTTATTGCGGGAGGCCGCATTTTTCTCGCTCTCCCACGGTTAAAGCGGAGGGAACTTAACAAAATGCATTCGAAATAACGCGTAACACCTGCGCGTTCGAAATTCCGCACAAATATGGGGAGAAGAGAAAAGATAATTTTCCCGAATAGGGGTAGGCTTATTCCTAATTTATGCAAGGAGACACCGTGTCCCATGCAGCGAGTGCATAAAAGTTCTCCCTCTCTTTCGATGGAATTATTTCCCGGTTTCGGGAAATGAAGTTGGTATTTTCCGGAACCACACTTTTACATCCTGCATTCATTTCCGCTTTTGTTCTCTTTATTAAACGCTTTCCCATGCGAGTGGAAGCTGGAATTGCCAGTCCTGATGGCCTTAATGGAAAGTCTGGAGCTGGCTGCTTAGAGAAGATTCTGTCCAGATCTATCTTCTTCAAACAGCGAATTCCTGGAAGCATTTTTTTCTCCTTTTCCTCTTAAAGAATTGTTCCATTTGGCATGGCACTCGCATAGAATGAAACTATATTTATTACTATATCTATTTTCTTTCTATCTATATCAGCAAATTTGAGTAACAAATTATTTTGTTTTTAATATTTGTTTTAATATCATATCATTAAAAGATTCAAAACCAATTGCTTGTAGTAAGCCATTTCATATAACCTTTCAAGTAGACTTTTCATTGATAGTAAGCCATTTTCCTATATCGAAGGGAGAAATTCCACTAAACTCTTCCCATGTATCCACCTAAACAAATGTGTATTTACTCTGTAAATGGTAACTATATTTTTATCTCCTACGATTCAATAGAAACTGGGATGAAATCTTGAACTTTCCACCTGAAGAACATGATTTTAACTCTAAATCATCACTAACTTTCAACGATCGTCAATAATTTTTATTTTCTAAAAATAATAGTTATATGATTGAAATTGCGAATAATCTTAAGCTGTTACAAAAAAATTGATTATTCACCTCATAATATTTTCTGAAAAGACTTTTCATAGAGAGTGGGTCATAATTTAAGAGTAAGCAGGGCCGGCGCTAGCAGCTTCGCCACCCCGGGCAAAGAGGTAAAATGCCGCCCCTTTATAACAGAAATTAAAAGAAATAACCTAAATCCTTTCCACGATTAATGGTAAAATAAAACGAGTAAAAAAATTGCAATCATCAGCAATGTTGAAGTTTTGATTAGCAAAAAAATACTAATTTATTAATTTATGTTTTTGGCACTAAATTAAAATTAGGGTTGCGCAGAAAAAAGGAAAGAGTCATTTCTGGTGCATTCTTATTCTAGCTGGAGGTCATTATTTTCAACAGTTCTTGTAGATTAAAAAACTTTACCTGTAATTTTTGGTAATAAAATGTTGTTATATTGTCAAAAATTTTGTTCGCCCTGTATCTTCGAAACAAATTTTTGCTGTATGTTTAAAAAACACCCTGTATATATACAGGGTGTTAGGGGTTTGATTCCAAATATCTTAATGCATAAAAATATGATTCATTTTAAACAAAAAAGTTTAGTATATCATGGATCAAAACTCTATTATTTTAGAAAGAGAAAATGTTTAAAAGTTTGAGAAATTTAATTTTAGGGCTAATTTGCCGCCCCCTAAAGTTGCCGCCCCGGCGCCGGCCCTGGAGTAAGTCATATTATGCCACAATGTTGAATCAAATAAGGAAAACTCGTATGCACCCACATAACATATAGACATCATAAAGCAAGAACAAAGCATCCATTTGCTATTCTTCAACAACGGTTGCTTGCTTTCCTTTCAGAGAAGATTCAGATTTAAGAATGCATTCCTAAACTAAACCAGAATAAATCCTAAGCAAATAAAAAATTTTACACTCATCAAATTAGAAGTAGATTAAGAAGGAATATAAATAAAATTTGGCACAGATGCCGTGTAATTCACCATGTCAGTTTTTTAGTTTGGTAATATTTTTGGCGGATTTCCTTGTTAATCTGGCAACCTGGTTTTTATGTCGTATTAGATATGGAGAATAATAAGAATTAAGCACAGAATTCTATTTTGGAACTCTTAGTAATTACGTCATCGATTAGAAATTTAGAATATTTTGTTCCTTTTTCTTATTTTAATTAATATTATTCTATTTTATTATTTTAAAATCTTAATATTTCAAAAAATATATTTACACTTTTCATTTATCAGATTTAAATTTATTATTTAGATGCATAAGTTTTTTCAGGAATTCATTGGGCCACAATTCATCTTCGTAGCATTACATCTCCTTGGCAACATTTTTTCTTCACTAAAAAAATTCAAAAATTGGCATGATGGATTTAAGGCATCTGTGTGCACAAAATTTTTCATAAATGAAGGTATTTTTACTTTCGATTGCTTAAAATTATTTAAGAATTATGATTGAAAACTCTTTTATAAATAGTCTAAATATTAAAAATTCCTACTTTAATGATTAATTCTTAGAAATTTTATTACAACCTGCTAATTTTTATGTTTTTATAATGTTTTAGTTATACTATATTTTCACGAAATATATTCACAAGTATGTTACTGTAAGTAAAAAGCGTTAGTTATAAATATATTTATAGATTTCACTTCACCAGACTTATTCAGTGATTATGATGTGAAATGCATCAGAATATATTCAAAAGTTAAGAGATGCAGTTTTAAAATTATAAAGCGACTAATGTGACATACGTGCTGGAACATTTTTTGATTCCATTACATTATTTCAGTGAAATAACATTTCTGTATGATTATTAAAATATCTTCAGAATTTAGTGTTACTTTGATAAAGAAACCTAAAATTTACCCTACAAGAATATTTGTCTCGATCAAGCTAACATTCAAGTTGCCATTTTTAAAAGTCAGTAAACCATGGGTCACAAGCTCGCTCTGGCTGATGCTGTCAAGACGGTGCATGGTGACCTTGTTGGAATTTCACTTTTCTTTCTCGGTGTACATGTTTAGAAATATGATTTTACCGCTCTTTTGAACAGCGATGTTGGATGCTACATTTCTAATCTAAACAAGTTCATCTGCTCGAGTAGTTGCTTCAGAATTTTCTGGATATTATCCTTTGTGATTTACTCTGTAACAGCCAATAAGCTGATTTTACAAAAGGAATTTGAAAATCACTAAAGTTTTGAGTTGTCAAATTGCTTACTGTTCAGCAACAAGTACCATCCAGAACATTTAAACTCAATGAATCTAATAGTTTTTCTTTTATTTTTTTTTAATCTACAGATGATTTATATTTACTTAAAAATGATAATGATGTAACTAAGACATGAATAGCATGAATTTGATTTTCAGCGAAATAAATTATTGACAAACATCAGATTGCCTGCCATTTGCAATCATGATGTATTAATTTATTTATATTTCAAATTTAGAAATAATTGCTATAAATGACAAGGAATTAATGTTATACTCAACTTTTGCAATTTCTCATATTTATTATATTTCATAAATACTTAATCACAATAAGTATTCATACAGAGGTTGTTAATATGTTTTCTAAATAATATGTTGATATGATATGTCTAATAAGCTTTCTAATTTTTAAACTGCAAAATAATTGGAAAGAATAAAAAAAATTGTTTTGAATGAGAATTCCTTGGACATAGTTAAATTAATATCCAAAAAAACCGTCAACAATAAATTAGATTACTTTCTATGATAAAATGGCATTCAAAACAAATGATGGCTGTAAAACAATATAATAGCTCATATAGTAACTTTAAAAAATGTCAAGTATATTTTAATCAGTTGGTTACAATATGTATCATCAACTTACCTCAATACTTTATATTTCAAAAAAAAATATACCTGCTGCGAAATTTATATCTCTCATTCCAAATTACGAATAGAAATAACTGTTACTGAATAAATAACAGCTATTCAATAAAATTTTTGGGTATATAAATAACATGAATACTTAAGGGATTACTCTAATAAATCAATATCTACTTAATAGTCATATTTAAACTAGTCTAAATCGAAAGATATACAAATATAAAGCATTTTAACTTTTTCTTTCTGTAATGTAGTTGTCAAATAGTCAAAATAAATTCCTAGTCAATCAGAAATTCAGGAAGCCGTATACCCAATGACGAAATAGCTCCTGGTTAGAAACGATGGCGCCGAGAACAAAAATCGGAGGGAAAAAAATAAGCCCATTGGCTCCAGAATTATACCTACCCTATTCGCAATATTACTTGGCGATAGAAAAAAAAATGCTTCTCATTTTCTCTCGAGATGTATTATTACCCTGTCTGTGGATTTCTTCCAATATATATATACATCTATATCGTCAAAGGAGAAAGTTATAAGTGATTTATGCCTCGACTTCAGGAGCAAAGTTTTGACAACCTCACGGCTCTGGGTATAACGTTTGTCCTTATATCTTGGCGCCATATGTTACTCAGCATTTTGGCCGCCAATCTGCAATGCCATTACAGAGCTAAGCGAAAACTGTACTTTCTTCGGAAGTGCCAGCGGCGCCCTTTCGAAAATGGCCCCCATCTTCCAGGGAAAGTGCACAAAATTTCTTTTCAATAAATATCAGCACTGATTTCTCATTGAAAACTAAAAAAGTTTTGTTTTTCAAATCACATTTCGGTGCGGAAATAAAAGAAAACAAATAAACTTTATTTACTCTCTCTGTCTCTCTCTAAAATGATTTAAATTATTTTTTTAATCCAAAGATAAATAAATATTTGACTATTTGATCGGATTTTTAATTCTGTTAAAATCAGATTCAAAAATGTCTTGTACCCAATAAATAAATAAAATAATTACAATTAAAACAAAGTTCGTATTTTAGCTTTCTCATTTTAAAAACTAGAAAAACTATATTTTTAGAAATACGCATAACTATGAAAAACAATATGTAAGTAAATTAGATAAATTGAAAATACAAAAAAATGAAACTAAAATTTTTATCTAATCAAATTTTTCAGATAATACTCAATACGATCTCATATTTTCAATAATTGAACAAGTTTTTAATTTAAAATGAACTTTTGTTGTCTATATTTGTAAAATATCTCAGCAAATACGGAAAAATTTAGTGAATTGAAAAACGTATTTTTTTATAATGGTATTAGAACAAGTTCTTAAGCCTAACACAGAGACTAAATTTGTAATCCTGCTTCAAATTTTTATACTGTTCCTAAAAATAACGTTTATCAATAAAACCAATAATAGTTTTGGTCATTTTCTTATTGAATATTACGTTATAGTTTCATCGTCAATGAAATTAAAGTAATTTCCAAGCAAGCTACTGGAAGCATAAAAAATACATGTTAGTTTAAGGAAAATATTTAAAAATCTTAAATTTAACTTCATATTAGAAAATACATTAATATATTGCATTATAAGCAGTAAATTGTATTTTTAATAAGTAAAAATATGTATAGTACGTATGTATATAATATGTATAGAAATAGTTATGTAAAAATGCATAACTATTTCTATACATATCTTTAAGATAATTAATAAATAGAAATCTTATTACCCGTTTGTTATCTCATTTTCTAAACTTGTTTTCAATAGCTTATTCTTTCTTATATATTATTATTTCATTTTAAAAAATTTTCATGAAATTCTTTACATGAAAATAAATATAGATTTATAGTTATCTATTTGACTTAAATTATTTTTGTCCAAATATTTTAACTAACTTCAAAAGAACAAATTTCATAAAATGAAATTATCAAGAAAGATTTAAATTATCATTTCAATATTTATTTTATTATTCAGTTACTACGACTTGTGTGAAGGAAATGAAGTATTTTTGATTGCATTTTTCCAAATATAATTTTCCAATATCAGATGTTTTTATGTTACAAAATTTCCTGCTTGTTCAAATTGATGAATTTTTTTTTCCTTCGAATTAATAATACAAATTTTTGTATTATTAATGAAATGAAAAAAACAAATTTTTGTTTTTTTCTACTGGTTTTGAAAATCTAAATGAAATTTTTATATTTAATAATTTTTATTTTCAAAAATTAATAAAATTTATTTCAGGAAACAGGAATTTTGCTATTTCATACAACATCAGATCTGTTGTATGACAAACGATTATAGAAAGTGGTGAAAATCGTAAAGCTTATGAAAAGCTATGACGCAACACAATATAAAATTTATTATTTTATATTATTTTAATAATAGAAATCTTGAAAATACTTATTTTTAAATATATTTAATATGTAGAAATTCACTAAAAATATGATTTTTTTTTTTCATAAACTGTATCAGAATTTATTTATATAACTCCATTCTTCACTTAAAATTAATGTCAGTTTCTTTATTTATAAAATGTAAAAACTTTCTGAATAAGATAAAATAAAACACTTTAGAAAATTTTGAAAATGCATTGATTTTTTTTATTAATACAGTTTCCTTTTACAAATTTCTAATTAACCTTATTATATGTTTATTGAGATTTGATAATAAATATGGGGAAGAGAGAGAAAGGGAGTTATTGCTACAAAATCTATACACTAAATTAATAATAATTATAAAAATGTTTTAGAATTGTGGTATATGATTCAAAGCTATAGAAAAAATATTTTTAAAAAATTTCATAATTAATTCTTAGCTGATTTTATTAACCAGAATATGTTGTAACCAATTTTGAATTACTTCATTATTATTTAGTATAATTCCTAGAAAAAATTCTACCTTTTAATTCTTACATTCTTAAGTTAAAAATAATATTAAATTTCTTCCATTTATATAAAACTTTTTTGAGTAGTATTGAGAAAATACTGGTCACACCCTTACACAAATCATTCATCGTTACAGAATATCTACCCCTTACTGAGTTTTATTTGTTTGTTGTCTTACGATCATTTTTTGCACAAAATGGCTAATTTCAAGCAAGAGTCATGACTGAAACTAGATTCTGTATCATTACAAATATTCTCGTTTGAGGCGAGAATCGAAGCCAGAAATCATCAAACTGAAAGCCAGAACAAAACTATTACCCGAGATCGAAAACGTCAGCGACGTGAAAACAAAATATATTTTTTACACACATAAAATGTTAAAAAATAACAAATCTTCTTATTGATCTAATAAATCATATAGTACAAAAAAAATCAACATAACTCCTATCAACTTTAATATTTTATTTTAATATTTGATCTCGAACTTTAATGAAATCCACTAAACTCATTTGTTATGTTAAAATTGATTTCAAAGGGAGTTTCTGATCATAAACACTGAGTCAAAAGAAATTTCACCGAGATTAGAAACAATTCTTTATTTATGAGTTCTTTCTAATGAGGTTATGCAGTGATTATTTCAAAAACAACAAATTAGACATCGATTTCTATTTTTAATGACTTCAAAAATTTATTCTTTATTCATTGATTTAAAGTACAATCATTTTTTCATTTTTATATAAAACTGATGATGTAATTATAAATTCAATTTTGCGGGACTTGCTATTATATTTGGAAAGGCTTCATGAGCAACAACACATATGAATATCCGTTACGTTCCGCATTCTTGGAAGATTTTTTGATAGATAATAGTACACACACACACACACACACATATGTATATATATATATATATATATATATAGATAGATAGATAGATATAGATATAGATATATATATACATTGCAAAGAAAGAAACATGAAACAATCCTAAGATTCCTCCGACAAATTTGCAAGTAAAGAACTTATTATATATAAATGTTTGGACTTATTTTTTACAACAAACTAAATATTGATATATTGTATTTTGATTTTTAAATGAACTGCAAAACTTCAACGTAACATTTAGATGTTAAAATATCTTTATTACTTGTAGTCTATAAATTTTTATTTTGTTAATTAAAAAGATAAAATTGTTCTTAATACGAATTGTTAAATTGCTCCCTACTCAACTCTCAGTAACGATTTCAAATTAGCATGAAAAAAAAACTATATTTTTTAGTATAAATTATTAATCAATCATATTTATTTTATTGTTGATCAGCACTTTTTTATTGCCAGGAATGAGTGAGCAATTGGCCTTTCAAACAAAACTTAAAAATAAAATGTTCATTATGTATTCTATGAGCAAAAACTTAGTATTAAGTAGGAATATATTTCAAAATTTTCCTCTTTATTTTTCTAGTGCTATTAGTGAATCAAATTGAGTGTTTACTAATTGCACATAATGCTTCAATCTCCCCAAGTTTTACACAGTGTGCAAAATATATTATATATTTCTCAAGGGTTGTTCCAAAAAAAATTAGATTTGAAAAAATTTAAATTAAGTACAATAAAATTTTTAACATTAGTTTCTTATGAATGTATTATGTATTTCAAATTTCATAACATGAGAAATTTAAAACTAAATTTATCAGAACTTATGTTATTTATGTTTGTGAAGCTTTGCTTTTCCAAATGCTCCAAATGAGTGCACCTACAATAAAAGCATTTTGCATAATCACAGCAGAAATTTTCACAATATGCCTTTAATTATTTATGATTTTTTCTTTTAATTATTTTCTTACACAGCATCTAAAGTTTGATTGAAAATTAAAAAATATATTTTTAGATTTATACTGCGAAATATGGATTTTTACGGTGAAATATGTAAGTCGCTTTCTTCACTAAGCGCAATGAGGGAACATTCCCCCATTTGAAGCTTCGGAAGCAAATTTTTGAATCACCTTCTCGTTGTTATTCTTACCTCAGAAAACTTATCCCGCCTCCCACTCCCCAGGCCACCACCCTCACCAAATCTCCAACCATTCCAATTCTCCACTAGCTTCTCCCCCGTTTATACATAAGGCCCCGAACATAAGCGATACTGTGTGAGCCATTACGCTAAAACTGGAGGCTATGAACGACAAAATGCCCAGTGATTTGAACATTTCCATATAAATAGGGAGAGCTCGGTGGCCTATAAATCACATATTTCGCTGCGCCCACACCCTGCATACCCTCCGCTTTTATGCGCGCGGATCGAACAGGGGGGTACCCTCTGGGCTAAGGTTTCATTCTAAGCCAGTCGGTTGGAGTTGAGGGTTTATTAAATATCGATTTTT
>JAPDSC010160608.1:0-11813 GCA_026290005.1 Latrodectus geometricus
CGTGTTTTTATTTTATGAAGTCAATTTTTTTATTAAATCAAAAAAATTTTTAAATTATACTATAGTAGACGCTCGTTTTTACCAACGTGTAGGAACTGGTGATATAGTTCGTAAAATATAAAAATAATTTTAAGATCTTGTTTTTTTTATTCAGAATAAACATTTAAAGTGTATAAATACTTAGTTTTTCTATTTCATAACTATATGGTTAAAAAAGGCATGTATTTTTGATGTAGAAAAGCACCTCACTGTGTTATTTATTTATTTATTTTTTTTCAAAATACACCTTAATCTTTTTCAATATTAATCTACTTATTTTGCAGATGATCGCAGCACTGAGCCGTTTTCTTCATGTTAGATATCTGAAATTTTTTTTTCATTCTCATGTATTATATTTTCTCAATCATTTAATAATTCTTACGGGCAAATGAATCAAAATTCCAAAAAGTACTGAGATTTCCGAGAGTTGTTGGTTTCTATGTCAAAAGCCATGGATGAATAACTTATCTTCCCTCAAGTCGTCAGGTAAATATTTTGTCTTTCTTCAGTTACAGTGGTTTATTTAGGTAAAAAAGGGTAAAAACGCCCATTTAAGGTAAAAATAAGAAAGTTTTTGTCATTTTCGAGTTGACATTGAATAAAGTGAGAATAAGTATGTAAATTAGAATATGACATGGTCGAGACACCAGTCAGTCGAGAATAGGAATACCAGTCGTTATAAAAGCAGATTCACTGCGCTAATTCATTAATCATAACTCAAACAGTAGCGGAGAGAAATGGACATTTTGAAAAAGCTCATTCGGGGTTGTCTGTTTTACGACATTAAAGTGGGCTTATCAGCTGATGCATCAAATAGCCGAATATGTGAAGTGTTTCGGGATGGAGCTGTGAATGAACATAGGGTAAGGCATTGGTTTCACAAATTCAGGTCGGGAGATTATTCCCACTGCAACCACGCAGAATATGCTTTGTGTATGGTGGATTAGACATTAAATGGTTCACTATGAAGTGCTGGCAACGAGCGGAATGGTCACAGAAAACCTGTACTCACTGCAATTGGAATGTGTTCAACAGGCATTGCTACATAAGGAACTAGCGCTGGTTAATCACAGAGGTGTACTGCTCTTGGCCGATAAAGCGAGGCCGCATATCGTGACATTGGCCAGGAATACCATATATCGATCTGGTTTGGAGACTTTGTGCCATCCTCCTCACTCACCTGGACTTGAACAATCATATTACCATGTCTTCCATTCCCTAGATCATCTTAATCGAAAATCCTTCACCAATGAAACCAACTTGCGCCCGGCACTTAGAGACTTCTTTGAAGCTAAAAGCCTCGATTCTTACAGTAGGGATTGCAGAATCGGAGACACATTGGCAGAAGGTGCTAGATGACAATGATGATTATTTCAAGGAATAAAACTAAGCTACACTTTATGCAGTTCATGTTTTTTTTGGGTCACTAAAAAGAGCAAGAACTGTCTTGTTTAATTTGTAGCTCAAGATGACTTGCATGCCGTTATTTCTACAACACTTTTCTTAGACTACTTTCACAAGAGCATTGCACATAGAAAGTCAATTTCATTAGATGACTACAAGGCATGATCTTCCTTCCAAAAATATCCACTTGAAGCTATTCATTACTCTCAAACGCATGCAAAGTAATAATTAGGTTAGGTGGGAGAAATATGACACGGATTGCTTCAAAAGTTCCAGAGTGAATGTCGTCTGTGCTGATGCCTGTTAATAATACAAATTCCACGTATTATTAACAGGGGCCAGCATTGACGTAATTTAAACTAAGATTTACAAAAAAGTATTTTAATTTCGATTTTAGAGTCAAATTACTTTTTATTCATTACACTGATTTATTTATACTTAATGTTTCAGTTAATTAACCCCAATTCAAAAATTCTATATTAACCCCGATCCGAATTTCTTTAATATTAATTTTAAAAAATTTAACAAACATTTTACTTACACTAGTTAATAAAAATTAACACAAACCAAGGATGCATGAAAGCAAGTTAGTAAAACAGATTTTTAAAAATTTAGTTCATTAATCGGAATTGAAATTATCATTACGCAATGGGTTCCTACTACCAGCTGATAATTAATGAAATCATGAGTGTTCGCAAATTAGAGGTTCGGAAAAACTATCATCTCTACTGTATAATTCGATATTTTTTTTACAAATATTAATTATTTAAGGTTTAAAATGTTTCAAGAAAAACAAATTTTTTTGTGATTAATCTATAATTATATTTAAATATCCTTAAACACTGAATAATGGTGGAATACATTTTGACAATGTTTACACTGAAGAAAAATGAATTTAGATCGAAAACATCCTTATGAGTCATTAAAATTCATTCGGAATTTGTACCAAACAAAATTTGTTTCATAACATTTTTAAAGTTTTTCTTTCGGAAACGAGTATTTTTTAGAGATAGCAATGTTACAGTTTTCTACGCATTAAAAATTATTTTTCTTTCAAACTTCAAATTTTAATAAATAGTTTGAGTGGATCATAGAAAACTGAAATTTTTATTTTCATTACACATTTTTTAAACCTATTTCCAAAATCAATACACAAAATATCACCAGATGCAGTGATGACATGATTTTCTAGTCTCACCATTGAGGATGTCTGTTTTTGTTAACCAATGTCAATGAAGTCCAGCTGATGATGTTCTGTTTAAATAAATTTTCTATTAAAGTTTTAAATATACTTACATTACTTAAATTTACTAAGTGAGTAGTAATGTTCCAAAAATGGAACTGAGACCATTTATATAATGTCAAAGATTTTGAGGATGCAGAAATCATGCATCCAGCATGTGCATAAAATTCTACATCTACTCGTTTGAATAATCACTTAATAATTTTCATTAATTTTTGGAAATCAATGAATATGAAGGATATGTTTATTTGGAAGAATCTAGAATCTAGAATGTGCCAGTTCTAATTTTTACATTTAACTGATGTTTAAAGTAAAAATAGAATATTTTTAATCTTTAACCTTTTTGATGTAATATCACTACATTTGATAGAGTCTTACTTGATTTTATTTTGATGAAATATTTATTTAAAATAAAATAAACTGTTTAAATTTATGGGTTGGAGAGAATCTTGTTGCCTTCTAAGCCTTTATCAACTATATTTTTTTTAAAGTGTTTAATTTAATTAGCATGGATATCATCATTAGTTAAAAATGTTATAACAACGTTAATCTAACTGGGTAAGACACCTTTCTCGAGTTCAGAATCTAGCGAGTTCGATATTTGTCTTAAAGATGACCGCCTAGCGTCTCTCTGCTGCTGTCGTGTAGAGAGAATGTTGTTTGTTGATTTGACATTGAGCATCATCATCACATGAGCTTAATTTAATAAAATGATATGGATAGGTTCGTATGGTAGGTTTCTACATTTATAGTGAACCCGCATTGCCGGTAAACTGGATAGCTAGGTGATGTTTTAAAGCCCAAGATACTTAGAAATCTTCAGTGCTTGCAATCAGCTATATTCCAATAGAATTATGCCCAACCAGTGTGACATTCAATTTTCAAGAGTTCTTTACCCATTATATTGAATTGCTATATTGGTTTGTTTTCAAGGTTTATCACTAATCGAAAACCTGAGTCCATGTTTGAGCAGCAACTGGAATTGTATACACCACCCATTGATTAATCAGACACCTTGGCAACATGTAGAAGCAGCATGGATTGCTATATCCCAAGAATATTTCTTAAGGCTCTTTGATTTTATGCCAAGGTTTGTGGTAATGGTTGCAGCCAACATTAGCGGCTACACTAACGACTGACTCTATCATCATCCACAGTTCCCAAGAATATCTAATTTCATTCATATTTGGCATTTTATAACGTGTCACCTGCCAAATATATTTTTCTATGAAGTCTCTCGTCTTTCTTGGTTCTGCTTTCATAGCCAGCATTATAGTTTTCATGATAGTAAGTTATAATTTTCCTACAATTGATAAAGGAAAAACAAAATGATTTTGAATCGAAAATAAGTGGTCTATTTATAATTAAAAATATTTACTTAATAGTGAATTTCAAAAAATTGTTTGTTTTATGAAACTGATTCTGATTTTTCTAAGAATATATAAGTTACTTCAATAGCTTCGACCTTTTAAAATTATTCATTTTATGGAATTTTATTAAGCTAAGTAATATTTTGAGTGATCTTGGAGTTTTCCTACACACTGTATATGTACATATAGAATTATGTAGTTATGAAATTTGTTCAAGCGTAAGCACGATTTTAACATAAGTGTCCATACCATTTCTTTGAGTGTCCATTCATTTATATATATATATTAGGTTGGGGAAAAAGAAATCCATTATTTTTACGCGAACTTTTTGTTACTTCTTTCAGATTCGTTTTGTAAAAAGGTTTAAAACAGTTTTCATGTAGATTGTTAGGTCTTGTGCGAAGTTACGACTGCTGACATGCTGTCAAGTTTGATAATTTTTGATATTTTATAGACATTCTCTACGATGTTGTATCCATGCGAGGTGCATCTTTAACATCCAAATACCCAAACGGAATCGACGAAACCAAAATTGTGCGTAACTGGTTGTTACAGTCATATATAGGACGATAAACACCTTTCACATATTAGCCACCTGGTTGGCATTTTCGCCATTATAAAAGAAAAATTGAAATGTATCGAATTTTCTGTTTGTTGTCTTCTATTTCTAAAACCTTGTACTCATAACTGAATTAGTCAAAAAAAAACCGCAAGAGAATATTTTGGTGTCAAATGTCACCTTTCCAATGAGCATAAACTTGAAATTGTTTGATAGATACCTCACGAGACAGCGATCACTACAGACGTCTACCACTTTTTCCCCAAACTATTATATATATATATATATATATATATATATATACGTGTGTGTGTAATAGAACATATTACGAGAAACAAAGAAATTGCTGTAGGTTATGCTCTCAAATATGTGATCTAACTGTTAAATATAAAAAAAAAATTCTTTTTTCATTTCAGGAAATTCATGGCACGCGTCGTTAGGAAATAAAATGCTTTTCATGGAGTTATTAAGCGAAGAAAGTCTTTCCGTGGATAGAATTGATCATCTCGAATTAATTACAATAATTATGTACATTTAAGTGATTTCTCAATTTCTGGGGACAATTTTACGTAAACAAGATATGAGTAAAAGCATTTTTGAACCAAAAAATAAATGATAATTTGGTTCTAGAAATGGAAGACATTTTTTCTGTCGGGTAAGTAACATGACAAGATAAAAAAACGTGTCATATTTTCCTATATTATTATCATTTGTTTATGTTTACCGTATGGGTGTAAAATAATTACCTTAGAAAGTGAAGGTCTTCCTTTTTGTTTGGAAATTGGGAATTCGTTTTGTTTTAAGTAAACACTCCGTGGACATGAATTCTCACAAAATTAATAATTAATTTTAATGTATTTGCTGAAACATCACAAAACAAGACATATTTTTAGATTCAAGCATGGCTTGAGAAGTCAAAAAATATATCGTTATCATTAACATTTAAATTTTCATCCAATAGTTTTCTTAAGCAGCTCAATCATCCAATTATTCATTTCTTGACTAATGTCACCAATAACATAATACTTGCATTAAAAAGCTGTTTAAGAACTCTAAGCAGTTAATATCTCTTCACGATGAAATGAACGTCTCCATCAACATAAATGTGGTTTGAGAATTTCAAACAAAACATTACAATTACACAGTAAATATCCTATCTTCACACACACAGGATTGCCCTACAGGAATGCAACTGCATTTTCTAAACTGTATTTTTTTTGTCTTGAGTAGTAACAAATGACCTAGAAGACATTTTAGGAAGTTTTCGCTTTTCATAGAAGATATAAACCAAAAAATAATTTAATTAAGACCAGACTCTTAAATTATAAATTATTAGAACTAATTAATCGTATGAATTACGTTAAAACAAAGCGAATTTTTTTGCATTGAATATCTGAAGATATGAGATCAAAGAGATCAAAGAGTATCATTGAGAACTTTAAAATTCTGACATTCATTATGTTTTCATAAAAAAATCTTCTAACATTCCAGTTTTACTGGCATAAGCAAAAAAAAAAAAAAAAAATATATATATATATATATATATATATATTTTTCAAGTTGTTCCTGTATTACAAAAATAAGAGAACAACAGTTTATAAAATAGGAGGTTATGTCAGGTTATTTTTGAATCTGTCTGCGTTAGGAGAATAATTTAATATCAGTATGGATATTTTACAGTGGTTTAAAAGCTTAAGCTATCAGTATCTATTCATGAGAAGACTAACGTCTCCAACAATATAAATGGTATTTCAATAAGACTCATAGGAATTATAGGAAACCCAAACATAAAACATTTTATTTAATGCAATTTGTTTTACTAGAGAAAAGTGTGCAGACATTTCATATAAATATAAAATAGAATTAATAAAATCTTCCAGTATATGAAATGCTAAATATTTTATTAAAAAGTGCATTGGATCTGCTTTAAAAAAATCAATGAAACGAATGAGAGTCCATGAATCGCAAATAAATATTTAATGAGGAAAAGAGAAAAATTTTCAAGTAAAAGGCGTTATTTATTAACTAGTTAAAAGAATAGAACATGTTATATTTATAGGCTTTGAATGTCTTAAACACACAACCACCAATGAGAAAGCATAATTACAAAAGATTGATGTAAAATTGCGGACGTCTTAAAAGACTCCAAGTTTTAATTAACAGAAAGAAACAGATTTTTCTTTTGCGATAACATATATTATATAGTTGATATTCAGTTCATCTACTGCGAAAACAGTTGAAATGGAAATAATAAAAGTTAAAATCTATTGATGCTATTGATTAAAAATATCATT
Source organism: Latrodectus geometricus (assembly GCA_026290005.1). Taxonomy (NCBI): domain Eukaryota; kingdom Metazoa; phylum Arthropoda; class Arachnida; order Araneae; family Theridiidae; genus Latrodectus; species Latrodectus geometricus. The sequence goes on from JAPDSC010160608.1 coordinate 6,910, forward strand.
TGAGTAAAAAAACCAAAAAGAATATTATATAGACAGAAATTAATGACTTTTTGGGCATGACACAATAAATATCACAATTAATGTCAAATTTATTTTTCTGTTCTTTCGAGGTACTTTTTCAAAACAAAAAATAAATTGTGAATTTAAAGATGAAACTTCGCAAAATATTTTAGAAAGAAAATCGGTTATCTAATAATTTTCATAAAGAAGAATTAGACAATCTTGGAAAATTTTAAGGGAATTTCAGCCAATTTTTCAAGATTGTGTTTACTTTAAACATTAATTTAATGCAGTAAAATTTCGGAGAATGCAGAATGGAAAATTGAGTATAATTCACGTCGAAAATTATATTTGTTTCTGAAATAACTTCGTAAAGTAAAAGAATAAAGTAAAGAAAGCACTTCGTAAAGCAAAAGAGTAAAGTATAAAAAGCACTTCGAATTATTTACAGAATCTTTTTTGCTTGTTATTACCCAAAGAATGACATAACAGACTTGGCAATATATGGATAATAGATAAGTTTGCAGCGAAAATTCAAGAGAATAATTGAATTTGAAACATTTTATATTCGTGACAAATATGGGAATTTCCATTTTTATGTATGTAAAGTGTTATGCTTAATAATAGTAGTAAGTCAGGTATTATGACTAAAGGGTATACAAATGGAATAATTAAAAAACTGAAAAGTCTATGTGATATATGCTAAATTGCTTAAAAAAAGTCATTAGTAATGATTATCAATTCTGTTAAAGCTTAAATTTAAACATTGATAAAAAGCTCTATGCAAAAATTTGGATTTCTTGTAATACATAAAGCTATTGGATTTATTCCAGGCAAATATTTACGTGTTGAAGGACAAATTTCTTATAATAAGTTTGGCTTATAATTTTATGTTCCTACAAAAAAAAGTGTCTATTTAATGTTAAATGGTTTTATCATTTATTGAGACCAGAAAGCATGTATTCGTCTCATTCAGAGTTGACATTTCAAAATAGTTTTATAATTTTTGACGAATTGCAATGCTACAGAATCAGATAAAAGCTGATTTTATGTTAACAAGTAATGAAGATTAAAACCGAGCCAAGTGAAAATTTTAGAAATTTTGAAAAAATTTTGCTTTAAAGATCTTTAAATCTAATAAGGCAAAATTAACTGATGAAAATTTTATTCTAATTCATTTAATGAATCCAAATAGTTATAATTAATACTTATAATCCCACTGAAGTAGAAACATAGTCGCTTTAGTGTATCTAGAAGTACAGTGTTCGTAATTTCGACGATTACGAGATGGCGCTGTGTAGGCAGCGAGACGAAGTCATAGTTTTGTTTTTGAAGAGGAAAGGGGAATAAGATGGTGTCGATGGAGAATGTTAAAAGTGTTTTTCGTTTATAATAATTTCATGTTATTTTATTTTATGTTTTGTACATTCTTAGAAGATAATAAATAATTGGATGTTAAATAATGAGTCATCAGTTTGCGAAACAAATTTAATTAAACATCCTACATGCTAAAAAGATTAAATTCACCTTAGTTTGAGCTATCTCATGATCAAAATTATTGTAACTTATGTAAAAAATTCATTATGAGTAGGAGAAACTGAATTAAATAAGAGGCTTGATGCTTAAGGGAAAACCAGAGCTATCAAACTTGTAAGCCCATTATGGCACTTACAGACTCGAGAAGATGCTCACAAAGCCCTGTGTACTTCTGCAAGAAAAGAATGAGAGCTTTTCTATTGAAAAATGAGTTTTGCAACTTATTAAAGGAGTGGTACAAAAGGACTTGATTCCGTATATATTCATTATTATTAGTAGAGATGTATCATACGATAAGCATGTTATAAAGCATAATAGGAAAGGCAATATGTTAAGTCTTGTGAAAAATTCCGAATTCTCCATAATTGCTTACTATTGATACCATTCTTTGCAACATGAAGATGAATTCAAATAGCAAAGGATGAAATGACCTCTTGCAACTACCATTTAGTTGACTTTTATATTGATAGTTATCTAAAGCATACTAAACTAAACGCTGTGGTAAGACATCCCATCAGAGGACCAAGGCTTACAGTGCCTATATCTGTTTTCTTGATCAAGAGCTCTGGGGTGCGAAGTATATGTCCCGTTTATGTGGTCAGCCTAACGTAAAACCTCCAGTGTTTAGTTATAAAACATGCTTGGTACTCAGTGTTATCGACCCCACTGAAAGAATGAAAAGCCGAGTCGACTTTATCCTGCCCGAGGATAGAACCTCAGATTTAGAGTCAAGAGCGTGAAAAGCTATCACTACACTGCCGGGCTTCATCTAGAACCTTCACTTCACCAAAATAAATAGAAATGCAACAACATCTCAACTCAACTTCTCGTTGAATAAGAATGAGATTACATAAATGGTGAGGTAATAATACAGTCATCAAATGAAGATAGTTTATTAAAAAAATAATGTCTATGCGAATGAAATAGTTTTATTATGCGAACGAAACAATTATTTGTAAATATATCATTGATTTATTTACATTTTCCGATAAATTTGCATACTTTAAAATCTACCCGTAATTTTAAAATTCAAATGATTTATTTTTGTTTTTATTTGATGATGCTGATCATTGTTTAAATAAAAATTAATAAATTATTTGAAATAAAAATTACAAAAATGATATTTTCTTTAATTTTGTTTTGTATCATTGTTTTAGATTCACATTTAACGAAATGCCTTTTTTAATTCGTGTAAATATAAATGTATATTAATTACTTTCTGAAATATTGTTGGACAAAACTGTTGATATTTCAATACTATAAGACTTTTTCGTTTTTATTTCCTAAAACTACATTTTATCCCAGTAATTAATTCAACTTTAAAACTTTAACTGTTAGGTTTCATTTGAGAAAAATTTAATATTTTTAAGTTGATATTGAACACTAATTAATAAGATTGATCCTTACTTAAAAATAACTGAAATCGAGTTTATTTCTGTATTTGACTGTAATTCTAAATCACAAGTTAAATAATTTCTTTTCTAAAAAAATATTAAAATACTAAAAACCCAAAATTAAAGTCCAATTTGAAAATAAATAATATCTAAATAATATGATATATATGTTTATACATTTTAAAAAATACTATACTATACTATACTATATATTTATGTACTATATTGATACATTTTTGAAATATTAAATATCGTGGTAAGACTAACTTAAACTAAATAAAACAGGCTCGAATATTTAAATCAATTATTTATTACAACTTAACATTAAGAAGGAAATTTAAATTGAATAGCATTTAGTGTTAAAAAAATAAAAATAAAAGTATTATATTTTATAGACTGATATTCTAAAATGTGATATTAACATATGCAAACAAAAATTATTCTTTAAAATATGTAAAAATTAGGTGAAACAGTTCACTAAAAGAAGTCAATGAATCCAAAGAAACATGAGGAACTAAAAATTAAAATTTTCACCATTATAAATTATCAATTCAGCTGATAAGTTAAAAAAGAAATTGTGATAACTGCTTAACTAGGCTCAATAAATATTTGAAAGTCAAATACACTGCCAATGAAGTTTAGGCTACATGAAATATGATGCCACCGACGAATAGAGCCTAATTCCCACTTTTTCTGTCTTTTTGCTGTTGATCTGACATCATTAGATCATTTAGGATTCTACATCAGTTAAGGTTTCAGAATCCTCATTTAGGATTCCACATTATTCAGGATTTCAGAATTTTCGGGAGCAATCCAGAAAATGTTCTGATCTGGAGGAAACAATGCACCAAATACCATTAATCCAACACTGCGAAAAGAAACAATTACCCCGGTGGTGGAATTATGGTTTGGGCAGGGATCTCACTCGGTGATCACACTGGCTCGCATGTCCTCCAAGGAGAATTTGTGACTGGTGCGAGATATCGGGATGAGATCCTTGATGCATATATCCACCCATATGCCGATTCAGCTGTAAATGATTTCATTGTGATGGATGGATGATAACGCATGACCTTGCCGAACTGTAATTCTTGAGGAATAATTTGAGGTCTTGATCTGTAACAAATAGAATAGCCAGCTCAATCTCCAGACTTGGTTTCCATAGAGCATCTGTGGAATAATCTTTATAGACAGGTTTCTGCTTGAAGTCTTCCTCTAATGTCTGTAGGAGAGTTGAAAAACAGCTTAATCTGTGTCTTGTCTTCGCTTCCCATTTCGGTAACTGAAAATGGAAATTGATACCTCCAGTGAATTCAAGCACCAAGTGAATTCAATGGGCATATCCCTTATTAAGAGTGCTTTTTTTATGTTTTTTTATGAAACTTCACCATATAGAACATGAAATTTTTTTTCAAACAATTGACTTGTTCAGCGAGATTTCTTTTTCTTTTTTTGTTCTAAATCATTAATTCGTTTTTTTTACGTAAACTTCCATGTTGCTATCAATGCATACCTGTTTTGTTCACATGTTACACAAATTTGGTTTTTCTACATTCATTTGCAAATTAGGCGTAAAAAGAACTGTTTGTTTCTAAACTTTTGGAGGCCAATGTATTTTTAACACATGAGTATCTTCAACGTATCTTTTGCTTTCATATTCTAATGAGTTTTATAAAGACAAACAAATAAGTTTTAATTTATTTTTCGTATTCTTTCAGAAAAATATGAAGATGATAAAGTTTTGGCTTTCAATGATACAAGTATAATTATACAGTGAATAATCAAATTAAATAAATAAAAAAATAAAAATAAAACTTATATAAATGTTTCGAAAAACATTGAATATTACTAGCTAACTTATATCTATTAATATTAATTATCTCTCTCTGTATATATAATTATATTAGCTACTTTATCTATATAATTATTTTTTTAGCTAACTTATATAAATTATCTCTTAATAATGTTTAAACC
>JAPDSC010160608.1:16813-35085 GCA_026290005.1 Latrodectus geometricus
GTTGAGTGGGTGTGTGTGTGTGTGTGTGTGTGTGTGTGTGTGTGTGTGTGTGTGTGTGTGTGTGTGTGTATCAGGATATTATTTATCATATTACTTTAAAGAGCTTTATGTTTTATTCCAACCATATTCATAAAATAGTTCATTTTTAAAATATATTTTTAAATAATATATAAATATCATTTTTTTGTATATTTTTAATGTCATTAGTATTCTTATTATACTATATTACAAACATAATGCATTGGCTTAAAACTGTATAAGCACGGAATGATATAATTTTTAATTTTTTCTGTAGTTATATTTGAGTTACTTAACTTCTATGCATCCATTAAGAAAATTGGCTTCTCTTGATAAAATATGAATAAAGAAAATGGAAGCATGTGTGCCTTTGGACATCCATCAAAATTCTTATTAATTTTTGGAAATCCTGAAACATGTAAGGAAATATTCATCATTATACATGATCAAATTCAGAATGCTTTATTTGGATTTGATCGTGTAAAATGATGTACGTTACTAACATCATAACAAATATTATTTTTTTCTTCCTACGTGTGATCATCTTTTTCTAGAAAATAATTTAAATTTATGAACATTGAAGCTACTGTTTGTATTTTAATTTATTAGTAATGCATAAATAAATTTCATTTTTGAAAAATTCTTGTCCATTCATTATTTGCCAATTTGATGTTTCATTCAAAATTTATCTATTTATTCAAGTCTTTATTTGTATTTTTATAATTTTACCATTTATTTGAAATTTAAAAACCTGTATATTTTTTAACTTGTAACGTGTTATTAAATTTTAAAGAGTATGTTGATTTAGAGGAAATGAGTGACTGAAAATTTTAAATTCTATTCCCTGTGATCGTGTTTTGCGAGTACAAATTAGTGTAGCTGTACAAAAATAATTTTTTCATGAACAGATCTGTTATCTCGTTTCTCGTATAATAATTAAGGAAAGAAATCCTCTATAAAATATTAATTTTAAGGAATATATTGTTGGAAATTAAATTTTGACATTTTTACATGTACATTGCTGGCCATCGTAAATGCAGGATCCTGAAGAAAGCATGCAAATAATATGAAATTTACAAATAACAAATAGCATTACCTCAAAGCGCTATTTAAGGCTTGGAGATTTCAACAACATAAAGTTCGGCTATTGCGTTTTTATTGTGGTTTATTAAAAAAAAAATAAAAATTACCAATTATGCCTCGCAAATAAACAGCGATCATTTTTTGATCAAGTATCCGACTTCGACAGAGGAAGCATAGTGGATTATTAAGATCGTGGATTATCTTTTAGGGAAATTGGTAGTCGTGATGGACGAAAGCAAAAAATGCGAATATGAGACCGATGAATGCAGTAGAGTATGACTGACCGACGTGTTCGATCGCATCAACCTCAGTGCACCACTTCACGTGATGACAGGCAAACTGTGCGCATGGCAGTGACGAATCGCTCAGACACATCACGAATCATAGCACAGAACATTCAGTCTGTAAAGCATCATCCAGTGTCTGCACGTACCATCAGAGTTTACATACGTTTACATCAGAGTGGTCAGTCCGCAAGCCTTCCATTGCTTTGTCTACCCTTGACGCAGACCCACAGGTGTCTCCACCACCAATGGTGCAATGTAAGATGGAACTGGACGGCAGAATGGAATAAAATTGTCTTTACTGACGAGTTACGCTTCTGTCTGCAACACCACAATAGTCGCATATTAGTCTGGTGACACGTGGAGAGAGGATGTTGAACAGCTGCTTTATGCACCGTTACACTGGTCTTGCACCGGATATTATGGTATGGGATGGTATTGGATGCAACTCTCACCTTCCTGTAGTATGCATTGCAGGTATTTTAAACAGACAACGCTACATGACATTGGAGCCAGCTGTCTTTCCTTACTTTAAAGGCTTGCCCACAGAAATATTTCAACGTGATGATGCGCGACCACACTTTGCATATATTGCCAAGGATTCTTCGTCAATCGACAGATTGAATTGCTTACCTGGTCAGCTCACTCTCCGGATCTTTTACCGATAGAAAACAAGTGATACATGGTTACTCAAAGATTGATCCAGATTATATCCCCACCTGCCACACCAGATCAACTTTGGTAACCTGTGGGAGCTGCTTGGTCTCTTGTACCCCAGGGACACATCCAAAGTCTATTTTAATCAATGCTTAGGCCTTTGGCAGCGGTGATCTCCAACAATTGTAGCAACTCTGGCTACTGATTTTGACAAGAGCCACACTTACAGAAAGCTATAAATTTAATCATTTGATACTTGGTAAACATGTTATCTGCAAAATAAATTTTGTTGTGATATTTCTTATCTTATCTTTCTTGGTGTTGCAATTTAGGTGGCCAGCAGTATATTTTAGAAAATCTAAAACGTAGCTAAAAAAAAAAACCAGTTTTCAATTATACTTTTCAAAACACTTGTGAATCAGTGTTATCGAGTATAACAATTTTATCTTTGGTTTAAAAGTAAATTTTGCAATCGAGTTTTTGAAACAGCAAAAACGTTTTCAAACAGTTTGATAGTAGAATAAGTACACACTTGTCCATAAATTAAGCATAATCCAGATTACCGGGAAATAGAATGTGAAAGTAAAAGGGCCACGGGTAGAATTATCATACACATGGTCAAGCATTATGATTAATTTATAGGAAGCTATCTAATGACGCCAAATGTACACCACAATGACGAGAGCGTAAAGGAGGGTTATATAAGGACCTATGTCAATGAAGTAAATGTTTTCACAATCGGTCATTACGCCTCTCAGTGCCACGATCACATAGGTATGACACAGAGGACACATGTGGATGATGTTTTACGTGGTAGAACTATTGGCATCCTGGAATGCAGGCTTACGCAGATGGTAGTGCTCTGGGAACTCGGAATCATTCAAAGTATTTTCTCTAGACAGGGTTAATGATTTCAAGGTGATGAAAGTATCAATAGAGGTTACAGTACTGGTCACCCAAGAATGAGAACTCCGAATGACAACCATTATTTGGTAGTAATCACCAAAAGAAACATACAGAACTCAGCATAAGACTTTTCGCGTCAGTTATCATCATCCGGTATAACCGTTTCAAGGCAAATCGTATTCTGACGTTTGGGATGTGTGGTCTATATCATAGTTACCCAACCTTTTTTGAATTCGTGTTCCCTTTTCATATAATATAGTGAATATTTCAATAACGCCACCCTTCCACTCCAGAGAAATAAAAGCGTATGTAAAGCAGGGTGAAAACAAGAATTAAATAAAAAAAATAGTTAGAATATTGTTGGAATTGAAACGCTACTGAATTTCTTCTTTTTTCAAAAAAGAAAAATAAAGGTTTTAGCTAACCTGTTGTAAGGACTTGCAGGGTTTTGATTATACGAGAGAGAGAAGAAAGTAATCTATAATAAACTATTGATTTCTAAATAAATAAATAAATTCACAATTTCAGAGAACAATCAAAACGCATACTTAATTATATTAAAAAGTATTTTTATTAAAATTTAAAGACATCGAATTTCTAATTTAACTAATGAAAAGGCTGAATTTGATGCATTTTAATGAATTTGGTAATACCAGGCTCGATTTTACCTAAACTCGTAAGTCGACGCTTTCAGTAACCTGGAGACAGCTTCTGTTTTTCGTTATCAATGTTACTACAGAACTAAATCCACGTTCTGTTAAATATGAATATGGAAATTCTTTCAAAAATCGTTGAACAATCGACTATAATACTGAATACAGTTGCGAAATCGACTTCTGCAACCAAAATTCTTGGTAGCCATTCTTGAATTTAATTTTTAATTCCTCATTTGTCATCAGTTCTAATAGTTCTTCTAGCTGAGATGATCCTGCTGTGTTGACATTGGAAAAGGGATCCAGTACCCAGCCTGTTTGTCCATGTTTAAAATATCCTTGATTCGTTCCTTGAAATCATTGTAGAGGTTTTTTAATTGGTGACAGTAAACGAACAAGTCGTCGTGTTTGAATGATACTGCTGATAAACATGAGAAGTTATTGAATTCACGTCTGTCTATATTTTTTACATATATTGGCAATTTGGACACAAAAATAGCAACGCTATTTTTAGTCTTAATCAAGTGTCATTGCCTTTAAGTTTTTTTAGATTTTTAAAGTGTATTTGGTTAATCTTCCCACGCCTCTCTGTGCCATATCAACGCCCCTTAATTTTCTCTGGGTCTTTTATTGCCCCTCTAAAATTTTCCAGCACCCTTTAGGGGCACTATCACCCACGTTGGAAACCAAATGATCTATATGCTAGTAGGTCTGTCAGATGTGTTCTGCTTACGGTAACTAATCATCGCCAGCGGTTAACCCAAAGTGGAGAACATGCAATTTAGACACTGTCACAGTGGGTTTGTGCTGTGTTTTATGGCCAGTACAGGCTTAACTTACAATACAATTCACATCGGTGTTCTAATCTAGATTGTTTAAAATTAATTTTTTGAGGAAGGGGGTCATTTTAATGTTAAATATTTCTTAATTTATTATATACATAAAGTCGTCTCAAAAAAGCATTTTAACAATATACATAATTAAAATTTTCATATGTAATTAAAGATTATTACTTGCAATATTCTATCATTAGTTCAAATTTCAAGGTTGATTTTTATTTTATGGTAAATTTTTTGCATATAGATTTAATCCAATATTAAATTCCACTTGAAATTTATAGCAAATATGCGTACGAAAATAGTAAAGTATTAAGATTAAGAAATCATAGATAATTAAATCAAAAATAGTCAATTTGTAAAATAATCTAATCATTTGACAGAAAAAATTCAAAAGAAATTTGATAAATGATGCAAATAAATATTAAATTCTTTGATCGAAAAAATATGGCTTTTTCTATATTATGTATTTTAAACTAGGATAGTCTTTTAATAAATCAAATTGTGTTCATAAATTTTTCCAATTTTTTATTCAAAAGTAAATTTAATTCTTAAAATACAATTTTTATCGTAATACGTTCGATGTGTGTTTTAAACATCAGATAGGATTCCTCTGCTGAATTTTCCTCTATTGCATTTTACAAATTTACATTCTTAAAAAGTAAAATACTATTTTAATCATAATAATACGCTCGATAAGTTTATTTTATGCATCATTTAGGACTCGTCTATAGTAATTTCTTCTGTTTCGTTTCTGACTTGAAAGCGAAGAAAATTATCGATGCAATGCTTGATACCATCAAAGTTACAAATGCTATGTCTAGAAAGTAGATATTGTAAGCAGGTGTGTGGTCACCCTAAGCACCTATGTTGTTTGTGAAGGAACTACTTTAGTTTCTTCAAATCTCTAGATCAGTGATTCTAAACCTTTTTAGTCACGGCAATCTTTTAATGATTTTAAAATTTGGTGACATATAAAGAAAAAGATAAAATTGAAAATATGTTTATATTTACCAATAATGCATTGTGGAAAATAGTTTATGATAATAAGATTTAATGTAAAATAATGTAATCTGGTCTACGCAAATACGTTTACTATTTTACTTTTAATAAAAAGCATAATAATTTTTACTATAAACATTTCTAAAATTTTGAGTAACATTTTAAGAATTTGGTGGCACACGAAAGTGATTCTGCACAGTGGTTGAGAATCACTGCTGTAAATTGTTGTATAGACAAAACAGCATGTTGACGAGGATTCATGAGTAACAGAATGATCTATTAATAGTTTGCTCAAACCTCAACAGTTCATATAATAAAGAACGCCCTTACTATTCTGCTTCAAATACGACCCCACAGTCTTCTCTTCATGAATATTCAAGTGAGTGTCAGACACAGATGGCTGAGTAGAATTTATCCATTTTGTTCATTATTGGAGTAGAGATATATTAAGCAAACCTACCTTTCTTTTGAGTTTTACTATTTTTTTAGAAAACTATTTTTTATTATTCAGAGAAACTATTTTTTGTGGAAAGAAATGTATTCAAAATAAAAATGCCTTCAAATGAAACTAAAGATAAAATATAACTTAAGTGAACACATTTATCTAAAGTTATTTTCTTCAATTTGCAGGAATGCAAATTTTTTTCAACATTTATTATTTTTATTTAAATCGGAATGATGGGGATTTCCATTGTACTTAAGGTTTCCTCGCCATTCAGAAGGGTAAACAGAAAATGGCTCCACGCCCAATCTTTTGGATGAAGATTTCAGCAAAAAGAAAACAAATGGCCTTGCTTTAAAGATGCATAATTAATGATACAAGGCTATTGGATAAAACTCCCGCTACAGGTAACAAGCACTTTAGTTCCCCTTGTGAGTGGGAAAGACGAAATTGACGTTATTTAAAAATACTCTGCATATTCGTCCCCGCCAGAAGCATTTGACTTAATACGCAGTAGCAATGATGAAAGAATAATAAAATTAAAATGGTTCAGTTATTATATCAAATCTTAAAGATAAATCTTCCTGCAACACTTACAGCTGTCAAAAATAAATTAATAGTCATCAAATCTATATGTAGACGGATTTTTTCAATTATATCAAACCGCTTTTATAAGATTTATTATAAAAATAATAGCCAAGTAAGTATTTATGCTTAAACACGAGCACATTCCGTAATACATTTTTTCTTACACAAAATGTTACTGTATTTTAAATGGTCAAACTTTATTTAGGACAGTTATGAAACAAATTTGGTGAAAACATAAAAAGTCCTCTTATTGTATTAATTGTTTTAAATTTTTAAACGCTTATAAGATTTTAAAAAGAAATAAGGGTATATATTATAAACTGTAATAATATTTCAAATGACTTTCATAAATTATTATGTGTACTATCTATATAATACTAATGAAGACTCAGTTAAATAAAAATTTTCTTTTAATATATCTTCCCTATAATGCGGATTAAAATTGTCCAATTAATTTTATGCAGTCAAAAAATGTTTTCTGTTATTAATTACAGTATTTTCCGAAAATTTTAGATTAGTAATACATTTAAAAGTCAATTTTTTTTTAACCTACCAATACATTCTAAATGGATCCCATTTATTGAACATTGCTTTATATAAGTTTAGTTGAAATATAAAAGTATAAAATATAATATAATAACGTTTCACTAACTTATTTTAAGCAAGTAAACAAATAAACAAGCAGAATGTTTTTTATTTGTTTTTATGTTTATATTATCCGAATGTTTATATTATTGACTTATCTAAATTTGACAGATAATTACAGCTGTGTAAACTTTTTGATGTGGAAAGAATTGCAAAACAGCACGAAGTTTCTAATTTCACACATACATTCTATAAAATTCATGCTATTTACTTTCTTTTATAAATATAACTACTAATATAAATTTATGTTTCTTTTAACTTAAATATTTATTAAACTTAATCTTAATGATTTATATAAAATACACGCATCATTTTTAAATATTATTTTTAAATTTTTAACATGTAGTTCTAAAATTATACTGCAATAACTTTAAAACATGTAGTTCTAAAATTATTTTCTTGAAATACACAATTTATATACATAACTAGTTTTTTTTTATAATTTCTATGTATATCATAAAACTTATATAAACTTCACAAACTACATACATGTCAAATATATAAATTAGTATTTTTATATGCAATATTTTTTATGCATACACTTGTTTTTAATGTTCAAATTTTTGAATTTATGAGCATTGAACTTTTCACATTATATTTCTAAGAAATAATTGAAAGCAAAGTATCATAATTATTCTCGATCTATAAAAACGTCAGAAAATTTCTTAAATCAGAGGCAATTCTCGAAAATGGCCCGTATTATCTGTGCATTAGGCCGATAACTCGCTTGTACTCTGGAAAGCAAATGGACCGACGATCCAATTACATACGTCGAGCGAATACCAAATTGGAACTATTATTGGATTTGCACGCTCACCACTACATTTCGAGAAATGTATTATCTTCGCGGGTTCGGCGGATATTCTCTGTTTCACTCTCGGGATTCGCGTGCATCGAATGTCAAAATGCTTTTCAGTTTCATGTGTGCACTATTTATAGAAAGATAAAAATTTGATTCGCAAAGAACGGTCAGTGAACTTCCTTAGAAAGTGATACATTTTCTGTGATTGGAGAACCATTTGAATATCGCCGAAACACTGATAACATTATTCAAAGCATATATTATCCGTTCATAGTTACTGAGAGATCGTTATTATGTTCTTGATAAAAATAACAGTTTCAATTAAAAGGATATTTTCTTATACTATTAAAATTAAATAAGTATATTAATTGGAAAAATAATTTTAAAAAATTAATGAAAAATAAGCATAAATAATTTTCTGATAATTTAGATTTTATAAATCTGCTTTGAAAACGCTTAGTGGGCAATCTAACAGTTTGAGGATGTTGTAAGGCATTTTGATGTCTATCACTTAAACGGCCTTGCGGTAGAACCTTTCGTAAAATGTAGGTTGTATTTACATGATGCATGTCAGAAAATCAAGAAATCACTGCGACAGGCAGTATGCAGAAGCATGACAACCATTTCCCGTTGTTCAGCAGGATTCACCCCCAGTTCTTTCGCTTTGAAAAGCGTTGACTTACCACTAACTTACGATGAGCTTTTTATAAATGTTCTCGATCCTTTTGTATAAGTATGTATGAAATGTTACATTTTTGGATTTTTTACCCTACTCCCATATAGTAAACACTGCCGATTTTCCTTCATCAATTTTTATTTGATGAAGGAAAATGTATCCGTTTACAAATAATTTATGCTTCAAGGCAACATACCTTTGAATTTAATAATTCAATGTTTCTGAATGTGTAACTACAAGCAAACGCAAGTGTGATTTCCATATATTAAATTACAAATCATGAAATATATTTAAGCGAAGTCACATTTATATTTGACATGAAGTCTTATATAGGAGGGGAGGAATTTCTACTTATTTTATTTCCTAATTACTGAAATATCTTATTTTATGTAAAACTTTATTTTCCGTCGTATGGCAAAATCTAATACGATTACAACAAAATATTATGCATTCATTTGTCATGCAATAATTCAAAAGAATGTTTGATAAAAAATTAAAACTTAGTAAAATTTGTTTGTAAGTCAATGTTTAAAAATGAGAATTTATGGATTTTTTTTGAAGAGTAAGAAATTTATTCAAACCTTTGTATAAAATAGCTATCAAAATCTGAAGTATTCAAAAGGTATACCGTAAAAGTATAGATATATATTTATATAGAATATGTATTTTGTGGAATTACTAGATAAGTAAGTTAAAGTGTATAAAATTAGTAAAATTTACAGTTTAACTGGGTATTTTAAAGAATGACGATTATTTGATTATTAAATTTGAAATACGACACTTAAAATATTTTGAAGCCATTCTAGCTGCTTTTAGTCAGTTTTGAACATCTTATAGATGATTTGTAATGACGTGTACTCTTTATTTTGTTGCTTAGAATCAATTGCTATTAATGAAGTTCCGAATAATGTCAAAGTGTTTCGATCTCACAATTTTCTCGAACAGATCAAATTTACTGCACTATTCAAGTATTTAAGAATTGCTCGAGTAAAAAAAAATGTGTTATAGTAAAAAGTATGCTTGTAAGAGAATGAAATGCAATTAGCAGTATCATAACAGAAATCACTGCTCTAATAAATAAGAAAAGTAATTAATTTCATAAAAATTAAATTAATATTCTCATATACATTTCTGTTCGAAAATGTTCACATAACTTTTTATGAAGCAAGTTTTTCTTCCCAACATGTATTTTTTTGATAATCTGTAAGCAAAATTTTATTTGCATATTATTATTTTTCCTTCTTATTGAATTAATGTTAGCAATAATAAATTATATCAGCTACTTTTCCTTATTATTTATCAGTCAATCATTCACGAAAAGATTATTAAATATATTTTTCGAGAGATTTTAGCAATTTGGGATCAATTAATTTACAAAATAACTTAATTGCGTAGTTTTCACTTGTTTGACATATTGATTATTTAATGAAATACCTAGATATTCTATAAAATAACTTAATTAAGCTCTTTAATGGTAACATATCTGTGCATATATATACGGTGTTATGAATAATGAGGGTTTTGAGAATGCTTACATTTCACACTGCATTAAAAGAAATTAATTATATAATGCACATAATATATATATTTGTTATAATTGCACAAATAAGATTAAACATAAAATGACAATGAGTTCCAAACCTGTAATAATTTTTGAAATTCAAACATGTATTGCTCTATCTTTCGGTTACAAAAAAAAAAAAAAAAAAAAAAAAAAAAACCCCACAGAAGATTTTTTTTACTGCGAAGCGTTCTCTTTCCAACAAGCATAATTCTGAAATTGCTTGATCAACATTTTATGAGATATCGATCAATACAGCCATCTCTCGAAGAAATAAAGGATTTCTTTTTATCCCCAAACTAATATAACACATATTTATTGCACTAGGGATAATACATGTATCCTAAATTCATTTAATCTGTTAAGGAAAATTCATTGGATTACTGTTATCTCCTGTTATCTCATTTGAGGAGAATGGACAATTATTCCATGAATGATCTTCATGTAATGAAGAAAATGTGTCTTGAGAATCTTGATAGTAATTTACATTCGGGAAAAATCTTTCACATAATCGTTATAAGACATTTTTCGAAATTATAATGGGCGCATGTATCAAGTATTGCTTAAATCCATCTGGATGTGTGTAAAGATAGACCTTTTTTTTGCTGTCATTTTATCCATTTAAAGTTTTATGAAAATTTTGAACTGTAATTTTTTTAAGGTAATAAAAAAACACGGATTTCAGATTCCATTCTAAAGGCAATTCAAGTCATTCTTATAGTCTATCATAGGAATAATGACACAATATTCGATAAGTGCTGTTGGTCTTCAAGGAAAAATATGTATGCCAAATTTTATTGGAATATTTCGCATTATGTAAAATAACAAACTCTTTTAATTCCATTTTTGGAGTCTAACTTTTGTATGAATATTTATTTTTTTAAACTGAGATACACTTAAATCTCTCTGGAATTGCATCCTTTATATATTTTTTACCTCTTATATCCTAATATGAAAAGAGTTAGTAACGTTTTATAAATGTTGTTAGTATATTTTGGTGATATGCACACCTATCATCTAAGGCACACATATATTCTACATTGATAATATATACACTTTAATCTCTCCTGTCTTCCCTAAATTGAATCCTTCATATATTTTTCTTTAATCTCTTATATTTTTTCTGAAAGCAGCTAGTAACGTTTCATAAACGTTGTTAGGCCCTTTAGGTGATATGCACACATATACCATATTTTTTACTATAATAAGAATCTTACCATTAAGATTCTTATTGGTGCTGGATAATTGTATAGTATTCAAATAAATGCAACATAGTATTCAAACATCCTTTTAAATATGTATATATATGTATATAAAATATTTAAACTGTAACTCATGATTCAAAGTAGCAAATTTTGAAGACCTCACATTTTTTCTTTCGTCTTAATAAACACGACGGTTTCCAGAAACGTTGTAATTTACCATTTTCACAGATCCTTTAATGTTTTAATATTAATAAACAGTTAAAATAAATAATTATAAGTAATAAATGATGAACATTTCAGATAAATCTATAACAGTGGCTCTAAACCTTTTTCTTTCTTTCTTTTTTTCTTTTTTTTTCTTTTCTTTTTTTTTTTTGTCGCAGCACACTTTTAACGATTTCAAAATTTGGCAGCACACAAAGAAAAAAAGTTTAGAAGTTGCTTACTTACCTATAATGCCTTGTGTTAAATAGTTTATGATTATATTTTTGAATGTAAAATAAAATGATATAATATGTACTACAGAAACAACAGTTTGTTTATTAACAGATTAATTACAATACAATAATAAGTAAACTTTTAGTGAGAAATTTGAGCTTGATAATTTTTGATAATTTCATTTACATTTGGTTGTAAAAGTGACAATGCTGCTCTCATATCGTCCTCTCTACGTTTGAGTCTCTGACATTTTTTCGTTTTTATGGTAGTTAATACTGAAAATCCGAATTCACACAAATAACATCTAGAAAAATGTAATGGTAGATACTAGGAACACTTACAGTTTCTTCACACGGGGCAAATATTTCATTATATGAAAAGTCATAAAAATTGCAGATCAAAAGTTTATAAAAATAGGCTACTTAACTGTAAAAATAAGTTTTATAATTGTCTTTGATTTAAGTAAACTTTACTCATAATAAAAAAAATTATTATAATTTTTACTGCATAATTTCTAAAATTTTTCTGCATATGTTAAGAATTAGACGTCACTCAAAAGTGCCGTAGCATAGTGGTTGAAAATCACTGGTCTATAATGTATAAAAGTGATATTACGAATATTATTTAAGAGAAGTAAAATGATCGGGATCCCACAAGATTCATGAAATTTCCTCTTAGCAAGTGATATCATTTTCTTTTTCATTTCCCGGAAAGCGCTCTGGTTATAATACAAGTAAACAGACATATGTTCATCAAAGCAGGATTTATAGGTGATCATATTCTTATGTGAAATATCATGAAAAATTTCACAACTGCACATAAGCTTCTGCTGTTAAACAGAAGAAATTGTATGAATGATTCTCCCCTGTAATAAATTATAATCTGCTTAGATTGATTTATATTATTTTTAAATGTTTGTAAATTATTATAGTCCATGCAAAATTGAATGTTAAAATGTTTCATTTTATCAAAGTATTTTAATGGATTATTTTTTGTTGGATTATTTCTTTTTATACTTAAAAAATGTTAATTATTATTAAAAAAAAGGGCAAAAAAGTGTGCTGTTGTGTCATTCTGTTTGAGTAATTTTAGGCATATTATATATCTGGAAACAAAAGATCAATATGAAACTCTATTGCATCTTTCCTGGAATTTTTTCAGAAATAGTAGGCCATTATGCAAGTCTGGAAAACTTCCAAGCATCTACACTGACAGAGAAAGGAAAATATGAAACTTCCTTCTTCAGTTATGATCGAACATGGAACTTTTTGAAGAGCGTGAGTCGAACACTATATCTTTGAGTAATACATTCTCTATTTTTTATGATGTGCAACTATTGATTTTACCGAAAAACTAGAATTATTATAAAAAAAAATAAAAGGTTTTAACATCAACAAATGGATATTATTTAAATTATAATTATTGTTTAAAATATTTTTGTGTAGACTTAGCGACTTTTCTTACCATATTCTCATATTTAATATAAAATCGGAAAAAACCATTCATTTTATTAATGGAAAATATCTGCATATTAAGAATTATAAAAAAATGCAATACAAGTTAATCCTTAAAAGTTGCTCTAGACAATAGTCTGGTATATATATAGTTCTCTTGTTTTTACGCTAATCAGTCTACAAAGAAATAATCAGAACAAGGTTTTTGTTTTAAAAGTTCTTTTCTTCTCGCTTCAATTGATATTCAAGCGAAGTTATCCACTGTATCAAATAGATGAAGGCATGACGTCGTAAGTGAAAGCAAATTTTCTCATGGACCTTGAGCCAGATATTTTCTGCCGCTTCTTTTATTTATTGTCGAAAGATCAATAAACGACCTAATTAATCTTCGTATTCCAAACTGGAGCCAAATTTATATTTGTTTGTGTTTTCATTGTAAAAATGTTTAATTCAGGTTTTATATTCTGTGATATCAATATATGAATCAGAAATGCAAGTTTTTAGAATTTGATATTTATACAATATGTTTAAATTGACCAATCAGAGACTACTGTAATTTCATATTTTAAAATATAATGAATGTGTAAAATCCCGTCGATAAGGAAAAAAAGGTGCCAAAAACAGTATATTTTATAACTATAGAAAACTATATACCAGAAATCATGATTGTTATTTTGATAAACCATTTGTTTCTTTAACAAGAGTCCACTTCTAAAAAGAATTATAAGAATATCTGTTTCTGCAGAAAAACATCTGTATTCTGTATTCGATAGTACTCATATTGGTAATATCGAATACAGAATAGAATGTGACTGTTATAGGTATCAATACATTGTTCTTTTTAGGTTGCTTATTTCTGTAAAAATTTTGTTCTCTGTGCAATAAAGCACATTTAAAATATCTTTAAATTACAATCTAACGCAATTAAATTAATAATATGAAATAGTTTGATGATTGTTTTGGAAAACCTGTGTCAAGTTTCCTCTGATTGTTTAAATTTAAGTTATATTATAATTTAAAAGGTTTTGAAAATTATCACACTTACAAAATTTTACAAGGATTCATTTGTTCATTGCGATCATTGCATATACGATTATTGGAGCAAAATTTAAAATTTTTAGCTTTTAAAGTAGTAAAATTAAATATATTTTCATAAAATTTAAAATTAGTTTATAAATTTTTAACTATATTCAAAGGAATAACTAAGAGTTTATTTTTGTATTTTTAAGGCTGAGGTGGCCTGAATAGGGTATTCGCTTTCATTGTCGGAAGGAAATGGGCTCGAATCCCAAACCAACTGGAGACCCATCTTGTTCACTAATGGCGGCTGGGTCAAGTAAAATATATAGAGGTCGCAATGCATTCCATCTGAAATGATATCTTTGGGGGTAGCATGACAAATCTGGGAGTCTTCCGCTTGGTTCCTGCTTCTAAATTATGAAGACCCGCCCACTTCGATGCTACAATGATACACCTACAAGGTGCTTCACAATATAAGTTCCCTTTACTTCAGCCCCTTATTGTGCTAAATAGTGGAATATTTTGAGTATCCGATATTATAAAAAAAATTTGTACTAAGTAAAATTTCTCGCATTCTCCTGGCTGCTGTTTAATTAGATTTAGAAAAAGTTGCTACAGAGAAATTAAACTAAAAACAGGAAGAATACAGAAAATAACTAAGTTACTAGCATTTCCTGATGACAATGATGTAATTGGACGGATATAATGGGCCATGCTCTAGATCAGTGTTTCCCAACGTGGGGCCCACGCCCCACATGGGGGCAATTTGATTGTTCAGGGGGGCAATTCGAAAATGTACTCGAGACGAGTTTAAGCTTTTCGCTTCGGGCCATTTAAATGCAATGCCAAATTTAACAAAAAAAAGCAAATTCTTAAATAATTATTGGGTATAAATTCGCAATTATTGGGTATAAATTCGCTTGACGAGACCAAAATATCAACTGGGTGTTTGGCGTCGTCAAGTTAACTTCCCTGTGGCAGACGGCAGGCTCCACGGGGAATCCCGGACGTTTTAAAATCTCGGTAAACAACGCTGTTGTTCGCACATGAATAGTCCATCGCAATGTATGTAGTGTTCACAGACTTCAGTTGGTGTTAATTTGAAATAATTAATAACAACACTCCGTCAAAACTGTTGCAAAAACTCGGTTATTTAATAAATATATAAATAGTATATATAAAATTGGTAAGCATTTGATTTGATTTTTATTTATTTTAGAAACATAACTTTCCAGAAAATTTTGTCAAATGGAAAAAATATATTATTTTGCGGTGGCAGTGTAGTAAATGTGTTATATGCGTTTAAATAAATATGTATTTTTTAATATACGTTTACTCTGTCACATTAAATTAATTTTAACACATACTTTAATTTTAGCATTTAATCGATCTTATATTTATTTCTTATAGCCCCCATAGTAAAATGAGTGGTGCAAGCAAGGAAAAAACTCGTCAATATTCGGAGGAATATTTAAAATTTGGGTTCATACCCGCTGTCCACGATGAGCGGATTCCTTTTTGTCTTTTATGCCAGCAATGCTTGACCAACGAATCAATGAAACGAGGTCGTCTTGAGGCGCATTTAAAGGCGAAACATAGTGCTCATATTAATTCAGATTTGAATTACTTTAATTCAGATTAGAATTAATTTGTTTAAAGAAAAATTTTGAAAAGTGAACAACATTTAAGTCTCTATTTACTGCTCATACTTCAACTAATAATCGTGTTCGTGAGGCTAGTTATCGAATTTCTTTACAGGGCTCGGAGTTGTCCTGATATTCCTTAAATTCCTGATTTTTTAAAAAATGTCCTGAAATGTCCTTATTTTACGAAATAAATCCTGGAATTCCTTAATTTTTTATCATATTCCTTTGAAAGTTTAATTTTTAATAATTTTACATTTTTCAGTGGTAAATTTTTCTTCCTCTGGAATATATTTTTTCTTTCAACTGCTTTCTATTCAAAAAGAAATTCTTTTTCCTTTTTTGTTCTTTTTCAAACAGGAAATAGGTTTGCCAAACATTTGTCTCCGCCTGATTTTCTGTCTTTGGTCACGAATGTCTGACATCAAAAAAATTTAGGTTTGGTTTAACCATTAAATTCTATTTTTTGCCTTGACTGTCAAAAGATTCTATTTCTAGTATTTATACAACAATTAATAATGATGGCAAAATTGTGAGAATTATTTGCCTACGATTATGCGCATGCGTGAAATGCTTAACGCGTCATTTTGAACAATTTTGATGGGTGCTTTGAAGACCGTTTATTCTTAAATTATTTGATATAAAAAGTCGGATATATGATCAGTTTTGAAATGCTTAACGCGTTATTTTGAACAATTTTGATGGGTGTTTTGAAGACCGTTTATTAGCAAGTTTAGAATTTATTTTTAGAAAAAAATTAATTTTCTTTTAAAAATGCCGAGGAAAATGAAATTTTCCTATAAATGATTGGCAATGCAAGATGGGTATAAATGCGTAATTAAGACATGGTACCGAAATGTTGATGATGTTCATTCTGCGGAGTGTTTCGTATGCAAAAGCAAATTCAGTGTTCTAAATATGAATTTTATACAAGTGTTTGCTCATGCAGATTAAAACACAAGAAAGCTATGAGCTGTTACAAGAATCAAATACTATTTACTATCAAGTCATCAACTTCATCTGAATTCTCGACATCGACTGTAGTAGTGAATAACAAATCATGGCTTCCCAAAACAACATCAGAGAAAACCATTTTAGTTTTAATGGCAATAAAAAAGTTAATTATTATTTGTCAACTTTGAAAGATTTAGCTAATATTTACGGAGAAATTTTTGACGATTCCTGCGTAGCAAAAAATCTCAAATTATTTGATATAAAAAGTCGGATATATAATTAATTTTGGACTAGCTCCGTATTTCTAAATTCTTTTGTTTCGGGATATCGGCACTTCACATTTTGTTTTACTTTTTGAGGAACTAATAAAAAACAAATAAAGAAACAGTTGGATATTTACATCTATTGGTTTGATAAACCAGGAAAAAATGTTATTTTTTACCTCGAATCACATTTTTTAAAACATTCTAAGACAATAAAATTGTAAAAATTTTATTTAATTTTATTGAAAATAATGGTTTGAATTTAGAAAAATTAATGCAGTTGTCAATGAATGGACTAAGAGTTAATTTAGCTGTTTTAAAGCAAATAAATCGTGAGTTGAGTAAGAGCAAAGTTTACCATTACTAATTGATTTGGGTATGTGTTGCTTATACATAATCCATGGAGCACTATGTAATGGTATTGATACAATTGATTGTATTATTGATAGATTGGCTGTAGATATTCATCAATTTTTCAAGCTATCCCTTTCAAGAAGAGAAGATTATCATTCCTTACTGTTGGAAATACTGGAAGAAACCTTAACTAGACTTAGTTTCCTTCGTTATGTTGAGAGAAGTTGGTTAATTTTGGGGTCAACTTGTGAGAAAATCGATGAGCAATATGATGTTCTAAAAGAATATTTTATTGTTAAAGTATCTAAAGAGTCGAAATATCCTCTTTCTGATTGACATCTTCGGATTATAAAACATTTGAAAGACCATAAGACATATCGGCATTTTGTTTCATTTTTTGTAAAACTTTTAAACCATATTTACTTCTAATGCAAAAAGTCTAACCTTTAGTACATGAGATGTACAGTAAGTTAAATTAACTTATTCGCAGTATCATATTTAAATTTTTAAATCCAGAAGAAATTTGCGAAAAAAATGGAGTAAAGTTGCTATAAATAAATGTTGATTCAGGAAAAAACTGATTAAACTTAAAAACAAGATTGAAATAGGTCATGGTACAACAGCAATACGGGAAAAGCTTACGAATAAAACAAAATTTCTACAAAGTGTCAGAAGTTGCTACACAGCAACTTCTAAGAATTTGCTTCAAAAACTCTCTATAAATCCTTTACTCTAAGATTTCCAGTGTTTGTCTCCTTATAATAAAAAGAGGGAGAGTCTAGGAGCTC
>JAPDSC010160608.1:35185-46489 GCA_026290005.1 Latrodectus geometricus
TTATTAAATGTAAATTCCGAACCAGAAAAAGTTTTTTCGACTAACAATTCTGTTGTGACAAAGGAGAAAGCTTTATTGGAATTAACAGTTCAAAGTTTATTCATTTGTCATGATGTTTTTGGAATGCATGGCAATTCTGTTTCCTCCATTCCATATATAAAGAAATGATGCATTACATTCAAAAATCTCACATGCAGAATATGCATCATGTATGCCAAAATCAAAAGATGCAACACAATTAGAGAAGAAAAGAAAGGAGGAGGAAGACATAAAAGGTACTAGTGAAAAAAAGTTTAAAAAATCGCACGACGTGTTAGAAAAATTAATGAACTTGAGAGAAAAAAAAAGAAAAATTTGTTTGATAATATTTGCTTGATGATAAGTGTGCAGCTCAAAAACTTTTGGATGGTGCAAATAAAAAATAGCATGTGCTATTAGTGATGATCATGAGTGATGTGAAAGTTAGACAAATTATGCTATCTGCTGATAATGCAGAGACTGCATCTGTGAATGATTAGTTGAAAAAGAGTAGTATTAAATTATTGGAATTAAATGCTAATGCATCCAGTTCAAAATGAACATTAGTTATACATATAAATTTACTGTAATATAAAGCATTTATCATGTAGCTTATTAGTTTTTAAAAATGTTCAGTATAAAAAGTTTAAATTTCTGTATCATTTTTCATATTTTTGTATTAAAAATTGAAAACTCAAAATTTATTAAATAGCATACTCCTCTCTAAAATGTGTTATATTCATAAAACAGAAAATAGTATGTAAAAGTAACATTGGTTTTGTTTAACTATTGACATATGTCCTGAAAAATGTCCTGATATTTCTTGAAAATATTGTCCTGAAAAAAAAATTTCAGCACTCCTACCCCTGTCTTTATTCATCGCTAAAACTGGAAAAAATCACACATACTATAGGAGAGAATTTAATAAAACCGTCAATATCAGCATTTCTTAAAACGGTTCTTAAAAAAGATGACAAAGATGTAAAATCTATGCCACTCAGTAACAATACTGTTAGCAGAAGAATAGACGAAATGAGTGAAGATGTTGAAAAACAACTTGTTGAAAAATTGAAAACTAGAAATTTCTCAGTGCAAATGGATGAATCAACTTTGAGAGACAGTGAGGCAGTATTGATATCTTACGTAAGATATATTGATAAAGGACATTTTGCTGAAGAAATGTTGTTCTGTAAAAGATTAGAAAGCACCACTACTTCCAAAGATATATATAATATGCTAAAAAACTGCTTAGATGTCAATGATATACCAATGAAAAATACAACATCTTGTGCTGCAAATGGTGCTCCTAATATGATGGGCAAGAAAATTGGTTGCTTAAAATTGATGAAAGTTGCGAATCCAGAAATGATTCTTGTGCATTGTGTTTTTCATAGGGAAAACTTGGTAGCTAAAAACATATCGCCTGTTCTAAATGAAGTACTACATTCAGTTATAAAGTGTGTTAATACTATTAAAGCTAATGCCAAATGTGAACGTCTCTTCAAGCTATTTTGTGAAAAACAAAATGAGGATCATGCTAGACTTTTACTTCATACTGAAGTAAGATGGCTATCTAAAGGGAACTGCTTGAAAAGATATATGGAATTGTTTGATACTCTTAGTGATTTTTTAAGTAACAAACCTGAAATGAAGTATCTATTAACAATCGATGGTAAAGCATTTGTGAGTTATTTAGCCAATATCTTTGAAAAACTAAATAAAATTAATAAGCAACTTCAAGGAACAAATAAAACTCTTGTCGATGCAAAAGCGAAGATATTTGGTTTCAATACTCATGTTGAGTTGTGTCAGAAACACATTAACAACAAAAACTTTCACCAGTTTCATTGGCTCCAAAAATGTGAAGTAACTGATACCGCATTGCTTGTTATTGTCAATCATCTGAATATTCTATCGGCTGATTTAAAAGAAAGATTTTTTGATTTGAAACAAATTGATTTTCCAACATGGATGATGCAGCCAATGTTAGTGGATTTGTATGATATATCAAATATGGAGTATCAAGAAGAACTTGCAGAATTACAAAATGATGAGTAAGTTATAACTTTATTTAATATAAAAGGAGCGATGGCATGGCTTTGTGAGGAAACAGAGATCAAATACCCAAATTCAACGAAATGTGCAAGAAAACTATTGCTACATTTTCCATCTTCATATTTACTTGAATGTGGATTTAGTGCTGTAAATGATTTACTGGTAAAAAAAAGAAATCGGCTGGATATAACACAACGTGGGAACTTGAGACTGATGCTAACCAAATTGGAACCTAATATAAAATCTTTGTGCAGCAAGCATCAAGCGCAAGGATCTCACCAGATTAAAATAATAAATTAATATAGAAAAATCTTTATTAAAATTATTTGAAATTTGAATGTCAGTTTTTGATTATATGTTTTGAAAATCTACTTACTGTGTTTGGTTAACAATTTCCTAGTGATTTGTTTCTAAAACCTATCATTTAAGTTTCTTAAGTGAACATTTCAATTTCTTAATAATAAAAATTATGTATGTTACAAGGGGGGGGGCATAGGAATTTTGGAAAGGCTAAGGTGGGGCATGGCACAAAAAAGGTTGGGAAACACTGCTCTAGATATTTGTATGACTAGAAAACGCAGCGGGGAAGGTGAATGTAATCACTATTGAAGATAAAATTAAACTAATGATTGTAACAAATAAAACTACTGATCAGTTCTCTTTGAAGTTTAATAATTCAAAACAGTAATATTGTTTAAGAGCTTGTGCGACAGTGATAAATTTCAAAAGAATTAAAATCAGAATTAAAATCAGGCTATTCATAGTTAATGAAAGTTCTGTAGCCTTAGAAGTTTATCAAAGACTATTGAATATTTAGAATACTAGAAATTTAATACATACTAGAACATTTAAAAAACTAGTCTATAGAAATAATTATAGTTCAAAACACATACAATTTTGAAAGATAGTTGAAAACTTATGAAATTACATTAACATAAAAATAATAACATACAAAAGAATAGCTCCGATATAGACTGCTGAATACAAATGCTTAATGAAGTTAAGCAAGTCAGAAGGAGACCTATGACATATTTTAAGTGAGAAAGTTTGAAAGGAAGATATAAATTGCAAAAAAAAAGTTTGGATTGCATATACGTAATTAAATGAAATTTCATATAATCACCAAATATGTAAAAAGAACATGACAGACTTGGAGATTATCAAAACAATTAAAGCAACACATGTGTTAGAGGAATGTTTAATAATGATCCATTTCTCTCTCTCTCTCTAACTATTTTAATGCTTGAAATATAACTTTCAAGGATTCAGGGCAAACGCCATAAGGGAAGAACTCTCACTTAAACTGTTGGAAAAAGTGGGGAAATATCTTAAACTTATGGGAGTGAGTGGATGGAAGGCTTATAACACAGAATAGATTCTAACGGAATAAAATTTAAAAGCATTCTTAATCTGTAAAAGGCTGCAGTGTCTAATAATAAGAAGAAACAAAAATTAATTATTGTTAGAATGAATGGAAAATTTAAAATCTGCCAGTAAATTATGAACAATTTAAAATAGATTAGGGAATAAAATTTAAATTTCGAATACACATAATTTTAAATTAATAAAAACATTATTTTACTATTCTAACCTAAGTATCAAGTACATTATATTTTTAGTTCAAATGAATCCAATGCCAAACACAGTTATCAATGCGACTTTTTTCCATAAATATAGGTATTTTTATATCTAGCTTTAAATAAGTGAAGTATAAAAAAAAATATATATTTAGTGACGCATGGGCCATTCCTTTTTCTCGTTTATCCATTTTCAAATGACCTATATGTTTATAACTAACGATATAAAAATTAGATAATTTTTTTTTATTTTATAACTGAACTGTTATATATATATATATATATATATACATATACCAATAGGTATGTGGACACCTATGCAAATGACTTTATCAGAGATCCTGAGATACGTCACGGCCTCTGCTGTTATATATCATGTGTAGGAAATCGCATCGACATTAGTTTTAGCAAGATGCCACGCAGGTGGAAAAAAATTTGTGTGAAAAAAAATTAATTTTTGATTTAGATTCTTTTTCATTCATGTAGAATGGATCACACTCCCTAAATAAATATCTTCTCCTAAGATAGAGTTCAAAACTTCAAATAATTGAAGCTTTGATTATTCACTGACAATAATGACACAGAAAAAAGCAGATGGAATTTGTAACTTGGTATTTAAAATTCTTAAAATTATAAAAAATGGCTTGAAACCCTAAAACGCTTTTCTTATAAAATTCTGATTACTGCATGGATAAAAACTATGAATATGTAATTGCACTTACTTATAAGAAAATGAAATAAGTGAATACGTGTTTATGGATAACAAAAATTGAAATTTTAAAATTAGGGGTGACTGTGGCCTATCAGTAGAATAGCTCTCTTCGGTTGGAAAGTCATGAGGTAGATCTATGTCATTATTGAACAATGGAAAACGGTTGTTGCTTTATTTAGTACTTCTAGCAAGCATATCTGTTGATACGAGTGTCTTTGAGTTTCCCAGATTTTCTTCTTTCCGACATATGAACATATTTGTAACTCAATATCAACGAAAAGCCTTTCTGGAAAGCAACAATACCGTTGGATAGTAACAAAAACATTACAATAGCCTTCGATCATTAAATTCTCATAATATAATATCAACGAATAGAAACCATTTAAAAACTGTAACAATAAACACAATATAAATTGTATCAATGTTTTCAATGAATAACCTTCTGAACAAAAGCATGTATTCAATTAAATGTTTCCATGGCTTACAAAGAAAGAAAAATGTTAATTGATAAAAAATTTTCGTTTTCTAAGCCTCAAGATTCGATCCCACGAAAAAACCGTAACAACTTAAGACTCTTGCATATCTGCTGGAACAAGCTATAAAGAGCGTGGAAGGAAAATCGCTAAAAGGCCACTTTACGCAATGACCAATTATCGTTTCAGGCTTATTGTCAAGGTAACAGAGATAGTAACTCTTTAGACGAAAAGAATTAGCCCGTATGTGTAAATTCTGGGCGAATTTTATTCTCAATAAAATAAAAGCAAAAACATTCTTATTCAAGTTTTTTTTCTTAAAGAGAGTTTTGTTGTTTATTTAAAACTTGTATTGTGTATTTAATGAAAATTGCATAAAATGTTCTCATTGAAGAAAAGTTGTTAATAATCCATTCATGTAACCCATTTTAAAATTAGATAGTAAAATAAATTCTTTTCCTTTTTGTAAACTTTAAATTATATAAATTGATATTTACCATTTTTATTTGATTAATTCAGTTATAAATTACAGGGTTTTAATAATGAATGTCAACAAAAAAATGCAAAAATTCACAGTTTTTTTTTCTTTGATAAAGGCCAAAAGGAAATAAAAGTCAGGCAGTTGAAAATCGGGAATGGTATTTACGGTACCGATCCTGCAACAGCCAATTACTTTAACTTTGGTTTCATAGATTCCATTCAGGTATATTTGATGTTAAAAGTGCATCTTCCACAGGTAGGCCCATCTTCGAATATGTTGATAAAATCACAAAAATGTCCGAAATTGACCAGCTTGTTAGCACAAAAAAGATCAACCTCAAAACTTTTTTTTTATTTCCAATGACATAAGAAAATGACAAACTCTTACAAGGAACAGTGAACATAAAAGTAAACAATATAAGAAAATAAAGTCAATATCTCGTTAGTAGATATCAGTAGCACTTCACCTCAGAGTCTCCAAGCAGAGCCGAGCTTCTCAATGTCCATAAGTTTATTTTCATTTTTAAATGGTTCCTGTCCATAAGTTTATTTTCCTGACATAAAGGGCAATTTAGGTCAGTGAAAATTCCAAAGGTGGTCCGCCAGGCAGTCGTAGCTCACCGCAAATCTTAATTCTGCTACAGCTTTTTCACGAGGCTTATCGCAAATACCCTGTACTAAGCTGTTCCTCCAACTTTTTGATGAAATACGAGAGGTGAGCAACATTTTCCTGTTTTGTCTGATAAAATGTTTATTTGCTGAATGAAATGATTTAAAGGTACTTGGCTGTTGAATCATTTGAGTAGCTTTCTCAGCCATCATGTCGGCTTGATCATTGCCGCAGATATTAGAGTGTCCTGGGATCCATTATAGTGTTATATGTTGCCCCTCTATCCTCAGACTCTCCAGGAGAGTTTGGCAATCCTGGACTTTTTGAGAGATATATAGTTGTACTGCATGCTGAAGGTGGTAGATCTCTTAGCCATCAAGATGTTTCCGGAGTACACAACTAGGAGATGGATCTACCAACCACAAAACATTTGGAAATAATTTTCACAAAGTTAATCAAAAATATGTAAATATAGCCTTGAATTTCAAGTTATAATGCTTTTCTAAAACCTATATTTTTAAATATTAGTTTGGGTTTTTTTTTTTAAATAAAGTTTATGAAATTTGATAACAGTGGCTCCTTTATATTTGAGTTATCGTTTTAGTCTTTTATTTGAGGAAAAACTGTACCAAATTCTTCTCTAAAAAGCACTTTTTATTAATAATCTGAATGTTTTACAGTTTTTTTCAAAGTTTTAATTTATATGTTGTATTATTTTGAAAATATGTCCAATGTGGATGAAAGAACCTTTTAAAAGAATTGAGAAAGTTAAGGAAATAATTTCATATTGA
This sequence comes from Latrodectus geometricus, assembly GCA_026290005.1. Classification (NCBI taxonomy): domain Eukaryota; kingdom Metazoa; phylum Arthropoda; class Arachnida; order Araneae; family Theridiidae; genus Latrodectus; species Latrodectus geometricus. The sequence continues at coordinate 41,902 of JAPDSC010160608.1, forward strand.
TATAAATCTGGAAAAGTTGTTTATTTAAAAATTAGATAACTTGTCGTGGTGTTCTAGCTGAAAAAAGTATCGTTCTTGTGATCATGAGGGGATCATTCTCTTATTTGATCCAGGGGAAGTTCTGTCGTATTCACTAATAGTGACTGAGATACATAATATTAGTCATTCTCACAATGTCCTTCAGGTGGAGGTTTGTAGAAGAAGTGCTAGCTCATTTATCGATCTCTTCCTTTAATCAGAATTCCTTTGATCGGACAAACAGGATAATTAACTGTTTTTTTTAGACTAAACAGCCTTCAGAAAAAGGCAAAGGAACACGTGTTGCAAAGAATTGGTTTATTATACCAATCAAATATTTTAATTGGATACTGAAAATGCCTTACTACAATTTTAAGCCATCAAATTATCAACTACGCGGAATCAGAATGTTTTAGATGCATTTATAATTTACCATATTTATATTAAAAATAAATGTTGTTATATATATAATCTAAAACATAGTCTCTCATAGAAGCTTAAATTATTTTTTAATTGGAAAAAGGCAAGAAAAATGTTTTAAAGTAACTTTTACTAATGCATGTTGAACCATAGCTTTTATTAAAAGACGACATTTGTACTACTCCTGTATTCAGCTCTATTATTGGGCACCCCATATTCGTTATCTCTTTGTGTGATACATTAACAAGGGAAACTGAAGTAATGGTCACCAGAGGGTGACAGTTTGTGCTGCTTGTACTAGCGGATACTAGATGTATTGCAAACAACCCCATTTACTATGATATGGTTATACGAGTTTACAATGTCGACATTACAGAATTACCTCTCTGATGGTTGTCTTGGGAGGACATTGATATCATGCATATCGTTCATTAGGACTCCCAGCAATCAATTTACTCAACATTATTATGACAGTATTTGTATTTCGACCAATGCAAATGGTAAAATCAATCATGGAACGATAATCCACAATCACGATGGGCAACAGTTCTACCATTATCAAATTCCGGCACTTTTTGGTAAGAAATTGGTATTATTCGAGGCATAATATGATATTCTAATATATGATTGAGAATACTCTGACCTTATAAAATAATTTTTGAGTGAGGAATCTACGGATAAATTTTTTGTTCAATGTTTTAGATTACTCCTTCTACCTTCTTTAAAAGCGCTGGTATGCTAATTTAATCCTTCCAGTTTCTTCCATTCATGTGATTTTGACATTTGTAAGATCATTTTAAATACTATAAATGTTTTCTAACGAGAAAAATGTAAATTTTAATACAAATCAAAGTCTATTCCACGAGTTACAACGATTATAATTAACTAGATTTTCTACAAGCAATTACTTTTCTGTAGCGAGTGATAAGTCAACAGAGGCTACATTAACAACTCAGCCTCTTTTATTTGTTCAATTAGCATTGAAAGTACTTGTTAGAAGAAGTTGAATGAGAGAAGAAGCAACTGTTATTTTATCTTCTATCTTGAATTTGTGTTGTGAATATAACCTTGTTGCTAACAATCATGTCAGCATTGCAATTAATAGATATTTAACTATGATTATAAAATTCATATTGGTATTATGAGTTTATTAAGGACAAACTAAATTTTAATAAGATGCGATTATATTATTCATCATAAACAACTGTGCGCAATGCATTACCCGAAGTTTGGTTTGATTATTTAAAGAAAGTACACAACTTTCCATCAAAATTGTTTTACCACATAGGGAGAATGAAAAACAACAAAATAATAATAGAAAAATATATAATATTTTAAATAAGTGATAAATTTTCAAGAAATTTCCAAAAACTTTTTCTTAGAAAACAAAACCAAAATAATAATTTATAGCATCATATAGCACACCCTGGTTATTGATATAAATGGACATTGAATAACATGTTCAGGTGCGGCGCGACAGCTCATACGACCATATTGGCAACATACAGTTCTGTATTATCTAGCTGAAATGTTGAGGTTTTTGCAGAGTTTCAATAAAAGATAGTCACTGGCATTAACATAGTTTATATAAACATAATTGCTGTCAATACGAACAAGGTGTGTCAGAGATCTGTATTCAATGATAAATTATTACTCCATGTGATGGATCAGTATGATGGTAACATATGCAGGCTGAAAATGTGCATTTTCTATGAAGCAATCACCATGAAGCTGTATACAGAACTGATATACGCCTGAAAACAGGACGTCATGTTATTCCTTCCTCCATATTGACTGTTGAATACACCATTAAAGGCTTTCCTGTATATGATATAGTATAGGATAACCGAAACACTATTAATGTTAAGATGTCCCTACTGAAAATATAGTGCAAAGAGGAAGAAGTAAAAGTTCAACAAAAATAGCAAATACGCTTTTGATCAAAAGAAAAAGTGAAAATGTTCTAGACTGATTTTTCCTTTAAATATGTATATTCTGAGGATGCCATTTTGTTTTAATAGATAAAACATACATCTGATACATATTTTGTAAAAGAAGATGAGATTTTTTTATGAATCATAAAACATTTTGAGTCAATAAGGTCAAACTTTTCTTCAGAAATACTACATTTTTAAAAATATATCGAAGAAAAAAGTGGAAAAATTTATCTTTATGAATACAAGAAGATTTTCCACTTTCTAAATGTCAATATTATATTGATATAAACAAATTTTTCCTATTGATACTTTTTTATGATCATACCATACAAGCTTTAAATTTAACTATGGTAAATTATCATTTATCATTGAATAACACAATTTTTTTTATGATTAACAAAAATAAAAAATTAAAGCTTTTGAACTAAAATTATTGCTGAAGTAATTTCTCCTTTTATCTAATGGGAGAAAAACTCTATTAACAGCAAGAAATTCTTTTTTAACAGAAGGTTTTCATGAGATCAAAATTATTTGCATTTAGAGAAGTCACAGAAAAGTCATAAAAATAGATTTAATAGTCCATACTGTAATGTTTTTCACATGGTGTGAAACTTTGGGCAAGAGAATCATGTAAAACTCTAGTTACTACACTATCGCACATGCTGTCAATGTAACAACTTTTGAAGAACTGTATATCAATGGAGTGATTCTAAGAACTAAATTTTGAACAATTATTTAGTAGTTTAACATTATAATCATCAAACGTTTCAATGATGAAATATGTAATTTATACAGAGATTTCATGATGTTTCAAAAGTATATATTAAACAAATAGTTATTATGTTGTTACATATAAATATAAATGAATGCCATTAGTCATCACTTCATAACTGTCCATTTCATATTTACAATTTTTAATCCTTAGTTCTTGTTGGATCCTGTAGCCCTGGAATTCTAACTTTCATTGCATGTTCATTTCGTGTTTCCAGTATTTATCTATGTGACAAGAATTAAAAATTCATTAGTATTTTCAAACGAACATATATGCTCAGGACTATAATCTTTACGTTATTAATTACATTGTTTCAGTAATTTAGCTTATCCTAAGATGTATATGAAATAAAATTTAGAAACGAATGAAATTTTTGTTTTGTATTTCATTCCAAATATTTTGTAAAACATATTTGTAGAGTTTTTTGTCACATATTCCCTATTTTCGGATTCAAAGCGATTAAAATTTAAAATATTTTGTGTTTCGTTGATTCTGTTTTCGAATCAATAAACTAATATTTTTTAAATAAATACAATTATAACAGATATTTTAACATTATTAAGAAAATGTCGATTTATTCTGCAAAGCACTGCTTTAAAACTATATTGTTGCAAGATTATTGGAATATTCTTTAAATAATCTTCATTTTTTTTGATAGATTTCGACTAAAAGGAAAAAGTGCTCCTCATTGTACTTTGCTCATTTCAATCCAAAAGAAATCCATCACGATTACTATATTAGCTTGAGATTGACCATTTGATGATAATTGACGAGAAAATTATTGACATAGTGGAGTCCTTTTGGGAAGTTTTTACAGAGAAAATTTCAAATTTTTTTTTAAAGAAATTCATTGAAGTTTGGCCAGATATATCCCCAGAAGAGATATGATTAGATTGAGAGTAGAGTGTGATATAGATTTGCTGTCTTTTTTGTATTAGTCGGAAGACTAATGTTGATTATTTCAATGTTTTTTATTTCATTCATAAAAATGTTTTAAAGTTTCCCCACGTATCTTTAAATTATTGACTTTAAGTATAATTTTTATTCATTACGAATGTTCATTCTGAACCAGGGAACTCAACAGGTAATAACAATATTAATGATTCTATATATAAATGGAATTAAAAAGATAAGTATTAGAGTTCTGAGTTAAGCACGCAAAACAAAAAAAAGCGAATTTTTTAAAATAATAACTTAAAAAAATACTGGCGAAAATAATTCAAATTGAAGAATAGTCACGAAGATTATTCAGTAGTAACATGATTTCAAGAATTACAACCTTGTGCGACTACTTATTTAAATTAGCTTTTGCAAAATTAATAAAATGTTGAAGGAATTTCAGATTTTTCATAAATGCATTCTCAAACAATCCTTGTTAAAACTTCTTTTGATGAAAAAAAGTTATCAATATTTTGAAAGTTAACTATATTTTTTAAATAAT
>JAPDSC010160637.1:0-16297 GCA_026290005.1 Latrodectus geometricus
ATACCTAAATAATAATATTATTGATTACAGTATTTGTTTTTTCTCGTAATTTATCTATCATCAAAAATGTGCTGAGATACCACAACATTCTAGAGATTAGAATCAGAACAACAAACTTAAGTTAATAATTTTTAAATTAAATTTTAGCTTTTTTAATATATGAAATCCATTTAAAATCTTCTTAAAATATATTTATGAAAGTTTTATTAATTTTTTCAGTAATGGTATCAAGGATATTATCAAAATCATTGTTTCTGGATTTACTAGCCTATTTAAAAATTGTTTTTATTCAAATACAAATTTATTGTAGTGAGCAATTCTAAATTATTTTCATTAAATTAAATCAAAATTTTAATAATCAAAACAATTCTCCAATTTCTGCTATATATGTTTCTTTTTCAAATTTTTTATGTCAGTCTTTCGTATATTATTTCAAAAATTAATTCCATTCATGAACTATTTTTCATAGTCAACATAATTAAATTAATTTTTAAAAATATTATTAATGTTAATATTCCTTCAAATTACATTTCTCGTTAGTATAATGAAAATATTTATTTAAAGAAGTAATTTGAATGAGGTCTCAAGTCATTGCTATGCATGACAAACAAAGATATATATATAATTTATTTGCTTCGATAAGTTAAACTGAAAATAATATGTTAAGAGCTCTTTTAAGGAAAATAAATATTCCTTAAAGTATATCATTGTAATTTTAATTTATTTAATTCATAAATTTTATTTTTTGCCTCATTCAACATGTCATTGTCATTGTTTACAATAGATTGAACCAATGACTGGGAATTAAAGAGACGTACCACTTTTTTTTAAATTTTGCTCAGAAATTATTTTTGAACAAATATATAAATATATAGGGGTTCAAATTAAGCTAATGAGAAAGAATTTTATTAAAAAATAAATAAGTTCTTACGAAATAAAAAATCAACTAATATCATGGAGATAAAGTTTAAAAATCATAATAAATTTAAAATTTTATTAAAAATTTTTGTGTTCATTAAATTATAAAATTATTCGTTTACTGAAAACTAATATATGTCTGAACACTTAACCACCAATTTTTATTGACATGTATTATTATGTATGCCCAAATGTATATTTTAGAATGATTCATCAGTTCTAATCGGTAAAGGATAATCATTTCATTATCAAATTAATATCTTTAAATGAAATATTTTAGTTTAATAATTAAAACTTAATCTCTTTGACGTTTAAAAATAAAATGTTCGTGAGCAATTATTATCAGACACTTACTGTCTTATGTTATTAAAGTGATTTTATGGGAAAAAAATTTACAAAGAGCAACTGACTTATATTCTATATTTTATCTTTCATCATCAGAGTTATATTTTGTGCCAATTTGATCCCACGTACAGGATGTCATGAACAGGAAGTCAATAACATACTGAAATGTTCAATACGTGTTTCAATTTTGAAATTGATCTCTTTATGTAACCTACTTTTAACAAAATAATGTATCTGCATTTAAATTTAAATGAGCTGTCATACATATCTTGATCAAATTTCTAATTTGTTTCATCTGGTGCCAAATCATCAGATTCATTATCATTTGAAAGTTTGTGGAACATTTAAAAAATACACTGCTTAAAACAATTAAAGGATATTGTAAGTTTTATATAAAATAAGGGCATAAGCAAAATTTTTTTTGCCTAAAAGGGAAGAAGAGAATCATAAATGCAAATATTTCTGATTTTCAAACTGTGAAATATGCTAATTTTGGTTTGGCTACAAAAACGTTGCTTCAGCAGCAGTGAATGAAATTTGACTTTCAACTGAATAAAAGACAATGAAGAGAAGGATGATCGGCATTCAGTGACTGCTTTGTTTCGATGAGTACGATGTCTCAGCGATGTCATTTAACCTATTCAGAAGCTTGGAGAACTGTTGGTAGGTTAGAAGGGGGCTAAACTCAAGCCGAAGTAGCGCAAGCCATTGGAGTGTCACAAAGTGTGATTTCCAGGATCTGGAACCATTTTATGGAGACTGGAAGTGAAGGCCGAAGATCAGGGCAAGGTCTTAGACGGGCAGGAACACCCAATGAAGATCGTTATTTTGTGTTAACAGCTCAAAAACACGGAAATGTAAAAGCTACTCTTCTCCTACAACACCTTCGCTCCGCTACTGACACCACGGTTTCAATTCCGACTGTCCGAAACCGACTCCATTGTGTAGGTATGTATGTATACTCGCAGACCGATGGTATGCGTTAAACTAACATCAAGGCATTGTCGCGACCACAGGGAGTGGGTAACAGAGCATGTTAACTGGAGGAGAAATGAATGGAGCAATGTTCTTTTTCCGACAAGTCCCGTTTTTCTATTCATCCTGATAATAGGCGTATTTTTATTTGGAGGGACCGTGGCAATAAGAATAATCCTGCATTCGTGCACGAAAGTGTCAGATTTGGTGGTAGGGGAGTGTTGGTGTATGGTACAATCTCCATTGAAGGGCGCACAGACCTCTATATCATTCGAGATGGACTTCTGAGTGGTCGCCGATATTAGGATGAGACCCTCAGACCTATTGTAGTCCTTTATGGAGCAGCAATAGGCTATGACTTCATTTTAATAGGTGATAACTGCAGGCCACATCGTGCTAACCTGGTGGAGGATTTCCTTTTCGAGGAAGGAACCGTACAAATGGAATGGCCAGCGTGTTTTCCAGACATGAATCCAATAGAGTACGTTTGAAACTCTCTAGGAAGACGAATAGTTGGCCATCAATCCCCCCCCACAAACTCTTCAAGAACTGGAAAGAGCTCTTCTGGAAGAGTGGGACAAAATACACCAACTCGTGATTAATAGCCTCATTGACTCCATGCCTCAAAGGTGTTCAACATTGCTGGCTGCCCGTGGAAACCATACCCCTTACTTAAAATGACTTCCTTTGAAGAAAACACCTTTTCTTATTCTTTTATTCTGAAAAGCACAAATTGTGTTTTTTTCCTTTTGTACATGAATACACAATAAAATGCCTTTTTTCTGCCAAACATGTGTAATTTATTCTCATATAACCTACTACGTCTGTCGACCATGTATCAATCAGCTAAAATGTTTCCCAGCCACAAGATCCACCTAAAACCGCTATATCTTTTAATTGTTTTGAGCAGTGTATATAGTTACAAAAATCACTTATCAGTTTAATACATCCCAATCAAATGTTCCCTTCATTTCGAATAGTAATAGTTATCCATTACTATTCGAAACTCTGGGAAATTTTTAAAAGAATAATCTTTGTTATGAAAGGAAAATTATTCCTCACTTACATCTTTGTCAAATGTTTAATTATTTTTCTTATTAGCATAATTACCACATATTTATAATCATTTGAAAATTTGTAGAAATATTTAAAATAGTTTTCAAAAGAGTAAGTTTCCAAAATCGTTGTGTTCAGAAATATTTAGTATGATGTGTTTAATTTTAAAAACATTCGCAGTAAAATATCACTGAGAAAGTTTAGTGCTTTTTTTTAAGTAATGTGAAATGCAAAAGTTAACAGAATGCTTAATTTTGACTCATACTTTTAAGAGTAAAAAATTTTGAAGTATCACATTCATATCTGATCTTCTAAAGGAACTAATATTTTTACAAGTCTTTAATAAAAGTTTTATTTCGAAAGCATTCTAAAATTATGGACTAAATAATAAGATATTAATACTAGAGTAAATGATGATTTACAAAAATTATATAAGAACATTTGATTTCATGGTGATAGAACATGGGAGACAAATATAAGAATATGATAAATCCTAATACTTGGTAAGCCAAAATGTAAGCCAAATAGGCCAAAATCTGTTGATTACTGATTTTAAAATGGATTTTTTTTGTATGGTGAGTCCTAAGCTATGCGTGAAATATCTGTAAAACTGTGGACGTAACAAATTCTAAAATGCCTAAAATTTGATTGAAATTTCGGTAACCCTTGAATGTTATAGAATATCCTTTGTCAATAAATTTCATTATTTTAATTTTTTATTTATTTATTTTTTTTTTGAGAAACTCTAAAATTCCATATAAAAATTTTGTTTAGAATTCTGACCATTAGTTCAATTTAGAATTCTATTTTGAAATATATATTAAAAATTATAATAAGTCGTATAAATTCGAATTTTGAATTCCTCTTGGTATAAATTGTTTTAGTGATGAAATTAAGTATCGTGGCAAACACGCGTAAGGTACAATGACTTTCTAAATTTTAACTCAGAGCAAAACATGTTAAAAAGATTGCCAATCTTGTCGAAGGGCATTCTAGTCAAAATTTTAACACAAGTCCTCCGTTTAAAATGGGAATAAATTTTACAATTATCTCCAAGTGATAGTTAACGATAATAACTAAGCTTAGTGACAGTCAATGATAAGTGATTTGGGTATAAGCTATTTGTGGTGTAATTGAAATATTCGATACCCCCACGTAACTATATCATTCTCTCTCGTTTTGATATTCTAAAATACATATTAATTAGCTTTAAGAAAGAAATAAGTTTCACATTCAACGTAAGCAGTAATTAGACGTAAAAATTAATGAAACATTTCAAATTCCATATCACATTTCTTTTAAATATTTTACATAATCCGCTATTTTCCAGAGTGTGGAGAATTTTTGTACCTTTTAATCAGAAAACAAAAACTGAAAGTCTCTCATATATGATAGTCAAGTTAGGTAATATTTAATCCCCTGTAATTTTCGTGTCATGGCCACTTTAAAATGGAACTTGTTATAAATTCACAGCATATCAGAGCTATGATATCCAAAAAATTAGCAGCTGTAGATCAAAACTTCTTATTTGTTATTTTGATCGAGTGACTTGTCTAATCTAGCAATTATAGATATCAAGTTTATCTTATGATATTAATATTCATTTCGAGCTTTAATGTTCAGAAAGTACATTAAGGGGGAATTTATATCGGTTTTTGCAGATCAATATGAAAAACAATTTGAAAATCAACAAACCTACAAAAATTCTTTACATAATTTCAATTTTAATAAATTTAAAAGAATTGATTACTCATTAAGTTTCAAATTTCATGACTGTCTGTTGGTGGTATTATATATATATATATATAGTGCTTATAACAGAAGTACGCAACAATTTCTGAATTCAGAGTAACCTTTGAAATTTTAATGAATTAAACAGCAGTGAAAATGACAAAATGAGTTACTTTGAGATAAACTCAATTTTCCGGATTTAATTGGTTTGGAGTCGGTTAAAGTTAATGAGATTTTTCAAAGAGCTTTTGAATATGAGTTGTTTAATTACAGATTGTTCGAAGTTTGAAAGCTAAGCCATTTTTTAAAAATCAAAGTTTATTCGGGAAATGTAAGATATGTCTGATTTAGAAAAATAAATTTAATATTTTAAAGCTGGATAAATTTTCTATTACTTCATTTTCTTTTTAAAATTGCTTTTGGTTGATAGAATTTGGAATTTAAATTTTTATTTTTGTCATAGAATAATAATTACTTTAATTCAAAAGAAGTATCATTTTAAGTTCAGTCATGATCAATAATTTTAAGATTTTTTCGATCAAAAAACAAAGTATCTGGAAAAGAAACATAAAACATTATTTATGTTTAAGTATAATTCACAAGTGTGCTTCCAAAATGTTATATCAATTTTAAGAAATAAAGAATATTAACTTAATTTTATGAGAGAAAATATTTTTGGTAATTTGAATTATATTTTTTAAAGAATATTAAATTCCATATATTCTAATTTAATATAATATGCATTTAGAAATGCATCTTAATTATTGTACAAAAATATAAAAAATAATCATTTAAATCAAAATTAAGTAACAAAATTGAGTTTGTGTTTATATCATTTAGGTGATACTTATCAAAAGAGCTATCACTTTGAGTTTGGTGATATACAAAAATATAAATAAATTATAATCGAACCATATTTTTAATTTTTTATTAATATGTAAGTAATTTCTTTATTTCGTCCTGATTCTTTGTGGAAACATAATGTGCATGAATACACATCAATATGTAAAGTAAAATTGGCGCAGATGTTGTATAACCCCGTAAGCTAGTTTTTGAGTTTGATGATTTATTCGGCGGATTTCTTTGTTTATTTGGTAATCAGGCTTTTATGAAGTCATAGAAATGGAGAAAAAGAATTATGCAAAAAGTTCTATTTTGGAAACACTTCTGTTTTCGTCAATTAGAAGAAATTTAGAACATTTTGTCCTTGTTTGTTGTATTTTAATTAATATTCTAATATATTATTTTTTTTAATCTTAATATTGCAAAACTATATATTTACGACATTGATTTATTAGATTTAAATTTATTATTTTGATGAAAAAGCCTTTTTCAGGAATTTTTACGTCACAATTACGACCTCTTTGTGGCATAATGTCACAATTACGTCATCTTGGCATCATTTTTTTCACCGCCAAAAAGAATTTTAAAAATGTCATTCTGGGTTATACGGCATCTGCGCCAAAAAATAATAGAATAATATACGAATTGAAGATGTTTTAAACACAAAAAGTCATTGCCTTTGAAGAGAAATTAAACTTTTAACAGAATTTCACTTGTAAACTATACAAAAATACTTTTCAGCAATAAATTGTTTGTTTATTTTAAAATTATATGCATACATTTCTACTTGAATATTTTCTGCTTATTAAATTAAGGATTATTATTTATATATCATTACATTTTTTGCCTTATATTTTAATTTTTAAATTTTACACTTTAAAAATGGATGCAGAAATGTTTCTTGATACAAAATAAATTTTAAATTAGTTAACCAGCTTACGGTCACTCTTGCTACAAGATGATTAATTTGATAATTAAATAAACTTAATTTGATAATTTAAATAAAGATTTTTTGATAAGTTAAAAGAAATTGAAAAAATCTGCAATATGCAATATGAAATTAGATCTCGTAAAAGTTTTATTAAAATAATTATATTCTGATTTTGAAGCTACCCCCAAGATAGCAAATAAATAAGAAAGATATTCTACATTGACAATTGTAATAAAAATTGCTTATCGAAAATGAAAAACTGATTTTAAAGAAGCTAATTAATGAAAACATAAAGTAAGATCGCTTTACTTCTTAAGAAAGGAGAAGATTATTAAACCATTATATCTAAATTTTTAAAATGATTTCCCAAAATTCTGACCATTAGACCACAAGTTTGGAGAATTATTTTAAAACAAAATAATTTAAGTTAAAATTTTACAAAATTATCGGAAGCACAACGCAATATAATTTTAATTTTCAATTTCTGCTTTAAAATTAATTAAAATGAGTTTTCTTTTTACCCATTTTTTGTCTCCTTATTAATAGTTTAGGAAGAAATGTTAAGAATAAAGCTTAATTAGTTAAGATTCAACTTTTATTTTAAAGAAAGACAAATTAATTTTATTTTAATACTTTAGGCTTATTCCAGTTTTTAGAAATTGCATTTTGTTTTGACATTTCTATACCATAGAATATTTTAGTCAATTTTTTTTCCAAAATGTTTTATTTCGAAAGATTTTTTTATTAAATATTTGACTTTGATTTTGAAAGCAGGCTTTGTGTATTTACTTGCAAGCATTCTTCTGATTTATTACTAATTTTATCAGCAATATATGCCTGGATTCTATAGCATAAAGGCGAAATATACGACTGTTCAAAATTTCAAAAAATTAGTTTTAGGCATTATAATACGGTGATTACAAAAAGTAGAATAATTTTTACTCTCTGAAGAAAATTTGTATTTCAAAATGAGTAGCTATTACTATGTTTAATAATGAAATATTAAATATAATAATAGCTATGCATGAGTTAAAACATAAGAAAAGTCTAGAATCTTTAAATTAAGCGTCTAAATTTCAGCAATTTAATCTGAAATTCTTACCCTAACATTTCCTCTAAAAATAGATAAGAATTCAGTAATATATATTCACATTGACAATTTATATATCGAATGCAATTTATCTTTTGTTTGTGTTAATGTGATTGGCAAATCTTGAAATCAGAATGATCATATGGTCGCCAAATAATTATCAAAACATTTTTTCATTGAATTGAATGAATAATCATTCTAGCTATTTATTTGTCATCTCTGTTCCAGATAAATCAAGCTCTCAGATAGAAATCTAATTTCTATTGCATTTTATTTTTTTCTGAATTGATTTACACTTTCTCTACAACTTTACAAGATAAGCATAATTAGCGTTGAGATGTGATTACGAAATGAATGTAGAAAACACTGGTTTCACTTCAAGCAACCCAAAACATTTTATAAAAATCAAAAGAAACAAATATATCAATATGGATATAATTTTACAGAAATAAACATTTATGCATTATTATTATATAACATTATTATTATATAAGTAAATTTATCAATTTATCACTTACAAACAATTTTTATTAACTTGTTACCATGTCATATAGTTACGGAATAAATTATCACTTGACATAAATTACCATCCATATTAGGGGAATAAATTATGAATTTGCGGTTATTTAAATTAATTAATGATCATTTATAACTGTTGTAAGAAATGCATTATCATTAAACATTACCATTTAACATAAATTATCATTTGTTACTGCATAAAAAATTAAACAGATTTAGTTTGCTGCTTTATGATCATTGCACACTTAAAATTGTATTGAAATACCAATACAATGTTTTAACACACCTTTGTATTGGTATGTCTCATATAGTTATCATATAAATTATCGTTAATATTAGTGATGTAAATAATAATTTTAAGAGTGATTCGACAATAATTATAATAACAGTTTTTAAATTTATTATTATAGAATATTTTATTACTAAGGTGATTAATGATAATTTTAATAGTATTTTAATGGTTATTACCATTTACAATGATTATGGCTTAAATTATTATCTTAAATTACCATTAGTTACTATCGGAAAATATAAACACATTTTATTTGTCCTTCTATGATTATTATACACTCAAAACTTGATTCGAAAGAAAACAGTTATCAAAGTAAATTTACAATCAAATATTCACGCCTGAGGTCAAAATTCAATCCATGAACTCTTGAATCAATAAGTTCTGTAGAATTTAACATTTAGATGCAAATTTAGTATTTTTAAAATAGGAGTCTAAATAAATTTTAACAATTATGTAACACTGATTTCGAAACATACAGGATATAATACATGCTTGAACTAAAATATTAAAAAAAGCCTAATGTAAAATGAAGTTCTAACGTGATAGGAACGTTTGTTCGTCACGGAGGGTCTCAGATGTAATTCTATCTACTACTGAATAAGCAAGAAGAAGAATTCAACAAAGGAAATTAAAATTTATAAAATATCTTGCACATTTTATAGAATATCTTGCACATTTATGTCTCCCACGAGAACATTTCATTAGTAGGGAATCAAAATCTTGTATTATCAGGAGGAAACCCGGAAAACACCCAAATGCTCATCATGATAGATGTGCATATGATAGATGTCATGATAGATATAGATGTTCAACATGATAAGTGTGCAGCTATATCACATATAGTATGTATACAATACCTGTCTTAAGTTTTTACTAGCCTGGAATCGAAACTTTTTCTTTCAGAAGTCACTGTGTTGTAAATTTTTGCTTTCTGGATTATTATTGGTTAGAATGTATTCCCGATATTTAACAATGTTTCTCCCTTTGTGATACATCAATATGACACGTATACATAAATGTCTAAGATTACCCAGCTGAAAGGCAGAATGTATTGATAGAAAATATATTTTTGACGCATCGTTCATTTACCAAAACGCTAATAATATGATGTTTAAACATACCTTAACACTTTCAAAAAGTAAAAAGAATCAATAATTTTTTCTGTATAAGAATTCTTTACAAAACACTATTCTTTATATAATAAATTATTCACAATACATTAGTCTCATAATAATATTTTTTGAAACTTTGTTGAAGAATATTATTGCCATATGGCTTACAGATAAAACGTACCTTAAATTGGGTAAGCTTAGAGAATCATGTGGCGTATTAGTTGCCCTAAAATAAGAATCGGAAAGAAATTCTCGCCAAAGAAAATGACGAAAGTGCTCTACCTTCTTGTGTCGCTAACTGTATGATTGAGGCATTTCAATCAATGGCTCTCATCAACGCAATTTCCTGACACGATCAACTCAGGCAGATTGAAAGAACGCACCATTTTTTTTTATTTGACAGTCAGACTGTCCGTGGAGACCAATGTTTTCTTTGGAGCAATAGCTGCTTCCACCTTTTTTCTTCCGCCATTTCCGGGGAAATTATTTCGCCTTCTTACAAGAAACTTTCATTATTTTTACCTCCAAAGGGTTACTAAGAACCAAAATGCCTGAATGGAAAGTCGCACGCAAATCAGAAAGTTGTTTTCAGAGTTGGGTAATTCGTCAAATAAAAGCTGATAATTTCCTCGAATTTAGGTGAAAATAGTGTGAGAGTAATGGCCTCATCCGAATCATTTGAAAGTGTTCGAATTGCTAGGCGAAGCATTATTCTCGATAAAAATGGCAAATATTTGTGTTGTTGATAATAGGGCTACATAATGGAATCTATACTTTAGATTTGGAAATTTCGGCCAGTGTAAATATTCAGAGCTATTAAAAGAATCAAATCTGGATATTTTTCTAACATTGGAAATACGACAGATATATATTTTTTTAATATAATTTGAAACATTCTTAAAAGATTTTTAAGAATCTTTAAAGAATTTAGTTTCAAAACAGTGAACAAAAATGTTTTATCTTACATTTGAAGAATAACACACATCAAAAGTTTTTGACAATGTTGACTTTCTGCTAATGTTTTCATTCGAAGTTAAAGTTATTAAAACCAACTAAGGATTTTTCTTATAAAAGTACTTAAATTCATTAAAAATTAGACATCTTATTTCCAGGAAACATGAATAAGTTTAAAGTTATTTCAATATTTAAATATAAATATAAATCATTGATAAATATTTGCAAACGTATTACACCGTTTTACTTTAGACATGTAAATCAACACAAAATTTTGCGTTTCATTAATAACCCTATAAAAAAATTCAATATTTTAATTTAATTCATAAAAGCAAGGTATTTTTAATTTTCAAACATTAATATAAAATATGAGTAAAATTTATGCCTCTATAAATATTCCTTATTTAAACTGATTTACTTCTTTCAGAATAATTTTTTCCCATTATAAAACCATGACAAGTATTATCAGCACGAAAAAACTATTTTTAACATTCACTTTATGAGAATTTTTAAGAAATATGGGGAGCATGAAAAAAATTCCATCTCCGCCTTGTTAGTCTATAAATAACACGAGGTCATAATAATTCTTACTCAGAAACAGAAACATTTTTTGCACTACCTTATTCTTTTTTAGACTAAAGTAACTGGGACTTTAGGATACATTTTATTGAAACAATTAGAAATTGTTAAATAAGATATTTTACTTAATCATTCAGTATTAATTTCAAGAACTCTCTTAACTGAGATCCTTTTATATCGTAAAAATATTTCTTATTCAGAAACACATTTTATGCAAGCAAATTATTTTATTTCTGATAGTAATAATATTAGTTTAATTTAGAGTTTCTCCTTTTATGAAAATAAAATTTAAATCACTATGTATTTCAAATTTTATCCTAAAATTGCTGAATTCTCGAAATTACGGTTGGTTAAAAAGGGAATAATGCATTATTTCGAGATTAATTTCCTTATCTTAAGTTTATATAATATACATTTTATACTTCTTAGTGTTGAAGAAATTTCAAGCAAAGTACAGTTGTTTTTACCTTAATTTGCGACTTTTATCAAAATAAAAAACTGAACATAGAGGGATTATTTTTTAGCAAAAAGGAGTTAGATAGGGGATAATACGTACACAACCCTTAGGGAATTGAAATATATCAACATATACATTAAGAACTTTTGATTAATATAACGTGGCAATGCTATTTCTCGCATGGTATGATTCAATTGACAACCGATCACTGTATACAAATACGCAGCAAATATTCATTTCTATATTTAATGAATATATAAAAATGTTAAATAAGCATATTGCATAATGTTCCTACTGTGAACATTAAGTTTATTAAAAACAACGATTTATTTTTTGTAAAGTGATATTTAACAATTTATTTAACTGAATACTTTGAAAACTATTTAAATGAAATTTTAATTTATTACATTTGTTTTAAGTCTAAACTTCAAATGTTAAATAAAAAAATGTACCAATATACAGACTTTCGAATATTTAACTTTATCCAAGGTTCAATGCAATAGAAAATATTTAAATGTATGTTCCCCAGATTTTATATGAATTCTCTACTTCTTATATTAAAAATTAATTCTTTAAAAATACAAGAAATAGTTGAAAATTGATTAATTTTAACAGTTAAAGTTAACAAAATAATTTTTAACAAGATACAGTTAAAAATTAATTTATTAATTTTTAACTGTATCTTATATTTTTATTGACATATAAAAATTAATAATTATGAAAGTTTTTTTTTTTTTTTTTAAATAATTTGGCTTAAGAGGAAGTTTTTCTTTCACATAAAAAATGTATAATTTGTTAGACGACATACCTATCTCACATCCAGCATTTTATATAACATTAATTTCATCTTTAAAATATTATCTTAAATTTAAGAAATTCATAAACATTTCGAGACGTTAATTAAAAAGTTAGACAACACATTTTGTAAAAATAAAGCAGTATTCTGAAGATATTTAAAAGGTAAGAAGCTATTAATTATTAATAGAAATAAAAATTGATAATTATTTAAATAAGAACTTTTATTAAAATATATGCAAAATAAGTTATATTAACTATCAAAAAAGGAGGAAAACACTTCCTGCATACTTTAAAATATCGTTTATAAGGAAATATTCCCTACGACAGTTGTGTCTTGATTAAGTTCTTTATTTAAATATATCTGATGCAAACAAGATATAATAGTGCAAATATTGAATACTTCACACAAATATTAAAAATAAAGAAAAATCATGTTTATTAAAACTAAACAGAGGAAATTATCATGGAACTTTTATAAAAGTTCTATACATTAGAATACTATCTAATACATATAGAATATAGTAAATTGTATTAAATAGAGAAAATTTGAAGGAAGCGATAATACGATTGGAAAATAAATAAAATATGCTTCAATTAAAAAATATAAACCTACCCTCCACACAATATATTATTAATAGCAACTACCCTCTTTAGGTACATCAAAATTTAAAAGTGGATTTTTAACACATAGATTTATATATTAATTTGCTTATTTCTAGTAAATTTGCTTTCAATTTTTCTAATAAGTATCTATAAAATATTTAATATCACTTCTGCAGAGAAAATGTTTCTTATTTTTGCTGAAACTATTTGTAACTCGGTTATGCATCCTCATTGATATTTTACTTTGCTATAGATATGATTTATTAAATTTGATAAAGAAAGTGATCTAGAATAATTAAAATCTATAATGAATCAGCTACTTATTAGGAAAAGTAAATTTTTTTTATGAAAAACTATATATAAGTAAGGACAAAATAGTAAAAGACAAATAGTAAATGAAATTATATAAAGTAAAAAACAAACATCTTATGCATATAATTTTAAATAAAAAGATATAATACATATATAGGAAAAGTAATATTCAACACAGAATCCATATGACAAAAAAGTACTAATATACTGTTATCTAAGAAATAAATTGCTTATTCAATAAGTGGCAGAGAACTTTTTAGAAATTACTTTTACAATTAAAGCATAAATAAATAAATTCAAATAGAAATAATTTAAAAAATACTAGGATAATTAGTTATATTATTTGAAGATATTAACATAATAATGCCGCATCAATATATATGCTCATTACATATGAGAAAATTAATACTTAAAAAACACAGAACTAATGTTTGATGAGAAAGAAAAACTGTTGCAAAAAGAATTATAAGGATCCTACCTGATATACTTGAACAATAAATAATGAATTTTGGTTTAAACAACAAAAGGATATGGATTCGTAACCAGCTTGAGGCACCAGTCACGAGGATGCGACGTTTGCGACAACCAGAAGAGAGTGACTGGACGGAAACCTGGATACAGAAGATTATCCTCCACCTCGACCGACTCAAAGCTATCTCTGGTCGGTGAATAGCCCCTGCTGCTTCTAGTAGAAGAAGTACAGCTACCAGAGCGATCATGGTGATGGTGTTGTGGGTGGTGGTGATGGTCACAGGTTTCACAACTACTTCTGCTGGTGCTGCTGTTGCAGCTGCAAAAAGATCCGCGCCGGATGACCGCTCCACCCACCACAATGGACCCCTCTAGGTCCAGAGGCTGGGTCGTGATCCCATCCTTGAAGGCATCATCCTCCAGGTCACTGTAACCGTCGCGGTCATCGTTGTCCGCTTCGTCATCCGCGTCCTCGTCCATGTCGTTATCATGCGTCGCCCGCGCGTCCAGGTCGTAAGATGCGTTGTTGCCGTCGACCGTCACATCGATACAGATTTCAGACATGATGTCCACCTACCAGAAAGTGATAGTTATCCTTAGATGGAAAGTTGGTGGGTTTATTCGTTCTGGAACGCACGCCGGAGTTTCTGGAACACTCCCAGGGTAAGGTGTCGTCACCTAGTGATTCTACGGAATTCGAACATGGCTCGTCTGTTACGGTTCCATGAGGTAGCCTGCGTCATTCAAGAACATCCGGTTGCGGTCAGAGATAAGTACTAATATTTTTTATTCCCACAAGAAGGAAATTATTTGTCGAAATCCTCCAAGATCCAAGAAGTATTTTTAAGCCTTCGAACATTAACTAAATTTTCTTTTCAAGCATGTACTTAGATTTCCAGTGAAACTTTGTTTCGAAAAGTTTTCTTAGTCGAAACACTGATTAAAACACTGATAACAATGAAGCAAAAGTTTGTGCAATATATGTTTAAGTTGCAGAAAATTATCCAAGCTGTAATGACGTATATTTATAGATAATTTATCTTAAAATGTATTCAGCAATTAAATTTTTTTCAAATATTCTTTTGAGTAACAGTATCAACCAAACTTTTATTTTACCTTCTTATACGCCACACACCCACAATAAAAACTTTTCTTCCATCAACTTCAAGCAATATCCACCAATATCGCAACGTTTTTTGATATGAACCGGCAAACGATAATTAAAGATAATCCTAAAAATCTGTTCTATTTTATCATAGAAATATTAAAAATCCACAATAATATCCAGATGCCATAATTTCCGGTTTACGGTGATTCCGAGAGCACACCGGAACTTGTTGTGATTTGGGTGGAGGGTGAGAAATGGGAACGTGAAAATAAAAATATCCCGAAAAAATTCCGGAGAACGAAACCAACTCCTCGCGAAGTGAGAAGACGCAGACTGTGAGGGTTTTGAAG
Source organism: Latrodectus geometricus (assembly GCA_026290005.1). Lineage (NCBI taxonomy): Eukaryota > Metazoa > Arthropoda > Arachnida > Araneae > Theridiidae > Latrodectus > Latrodectus geometricus. The sequence continues at coordinate 15,445 of JAPDSC010160637.1, forward strand.
ATTGAAGCGGGGGCGGGAGGTGGCTGTACCCGAACCACGTGTCCCGGCAGCCAATCAGAGTGGCCGGCGAGGAAAGATCTTCTCTCCCTCTACATTCGCTCCCTGCGTCTGCTCTTTCATATCTCGAACTGTCTGTCAAAGTGAGCGATTCGGGGGTTTTCTCTCCTGCCAAACTGGAGCCAGGAATAATTCCGAAGAGGAGGAGGAAAAAAAGGGAAACTTTAAGTTAGAAGGAAGGCGCTAATGATAAAAACAGTTCTAATATGACTCGCTTAATGTCTGAATCATTAAAGACAAGAAGTTAAGATGACGCATAAAAACGGGAAAAGTTTTGGAAGTTTACATTCATAAACAATGAGTGCCGTAATTAATATAGTACAAAAATCTTCTTTAATATATAAATTGTGAATTAATTATTGCATGTAGAGTTTGTCATGAAATGAAATTTGAACTAAGCAAATTATCTTGAATGTAAAAATTGCTGACGAGAAAAATATTCTGTTTTTACTTTGTATATAAAAATATTGTCAACTTGAAATCTTTTTGTTTTGAAATGAATTGGATGGGAAAAAACTATTTTTCTCAATTTTTTTTCATACAAAAATGATTTTCTGTTTTGATTATCAAAGTACTTCATCTGTTAATTTTTTTAACTATTTTGGAATTTTAAAAAAAGATACTTTTTTTGATAAAAATATATTTTCAGTGTTTCGAAGGTTAAAATATGAAAGCTTCATCAGTTTTGAAATATTTAAATAAATAATGGGCTAATGTACTTACTTGCTCAAGGATGCCCGCCATTAGAAATAAACAAAAAATATTTAAATAAATATTCTTATATATATATATATAT
>JAPDSC010160637.1:20049-49976 GCA_026290005.1 Latrodectus geometricus
ATATATATATATATATATATATATATATATATATATATATATATATACAATAAGAATGATATTGCAATCCTTTATGAATTGTGACGTTGTAACGTTTCAATTCATTAAATTATAGTAGAACTTTTTGTATAATGATTTAAAGTTTGTATAATGTATATAATAACTTCAAGGGGTGGGGGAGAATTTCCTGAGAAGTTTAAGTACGAAATTTTTCAATGCGTGCTTTAAATTAAAAGTATATAATAATGTGAAATATTTCCAACTATGCAGATTTATGAGGTGTTATTTAAAGGAAAAAGTTTAATAATTTTGGTATAGTTATAAAATGTTTTCAAAATTAAGTTTTAATAAAGTAATAAACTAGAAATGAAATATTTCTTAATTTATAATAAGAAATTTCTATATTTCAAAATTTATTTTAAAACTGTATTAAAAGTATTTGATTTCTTTTTTTATTTTTCTTTATTTTTAAAGACGTCGTGTAATTAGTCAATAAAGTGAACTTTTTATAATTTCTTCAGTTCTTAGCTATATAGCTGTTAGAAAATTGAAATATAACGAAAAGAATATCCTTTAGACTTCTTTAAATTACTAAACTTATAAATAATAACACTTTTGTTAAAGTATCTAATCATTCTTTTTCCATGCATTTGTTTTAAAATTTTGACTTGCTTTTAAGCCTTTCATCATCCATAATTTTCGTAATTTTGTGGTCGCAGCTCAGTGAAGCTGCAATCTGCACGTAGAAAACTGAGTTAAGCAATGAACATTCATCACTGAATAAGATCGTTTGTCTAAAACAAACATTCTCGAAGTTAATTTACTCTCGAAAATTGACGTCATGGGATTAATTAACTGCATCAATTGAGTTCGAAGTGGAAAACTATATAGGAATATGTTTCATGGTTTTCACAATAATTAGAATCACGTAATCATTTGTTCTCTTTTAAAGGAATTAAATCTTTTCAATTATAAAAATTAGAGAGGGAAAAACTATTTTTAATAATTACTTTTTAAAACTCCAAATTAATATTTTATTTATGTAAAAATGTAATTCTTTAGATTCGGTCATATTTTCAAATTATATTAAATTTTTATTTAAATAGATTTTCAAATCACGCACTATTTTCCTTTTTCGAATGTATATTTACATAAACTTCATTCTTTTTAAGGGCATGGTTAACGATTCATAAATTTAGTGATAACTAACACTAAAAGATTTGTTTGAACTCTTAGAATCAACACATCAAGTCTAATCATTTGCTCATACTGATAACTTATGAAGTATACCTTTCTTAGAATTATAATCATGTGTATTCCTTCTTTTATACCGAAACTCTTTAGAAAATCTGGCCATTTTAGAAACATCATGTACATATTTTTGCTCAGGTTGAGCTTTATAATGGGTTAGTTTCGTTTTAGTTTAGTTTGTTGTTCAATGGTCATTTTAGACACACGAGGGTGAAGTAGATTGGTATCTATAGCTTAAAGTGGAATCCGAACAACTACAAACATCCAAGTCCGAGATGGTAATCATAACCGTGAACTTTTGACCACAGAGCTAATTATTTTGCCACCAATATTTCACCAAATCAATATATTTTTCTCAGAATTATATTCATGTTTATTCTTTTGCTCTTATTAAACCATTTAATGAAATCCATCAATTTTTTAAATATAACTGAATTGTCAAGAATATAAGAATCATAAATACTTGAAATTCATCTGCATCTTTCAACGAGAATTGAATTAAATGGGACATCTCGTTTCTTACCTTTGTTTTAATTTCTTTTGAAGCACCAGTAATTTTTTATAAACTGTATTATATAATCTTACAGAATGATAACAAAAGATGCTTTACAATAAGATATGTTAAAATTTAATTTATATAAGCGTGCATAATTGCATTGCTTGCTCTGCTTTAACTCCCCTTTCTGAAATGGGATTGAAGCCCTTTGTTTGAACAGTTAATTTATCCAGTTAAGAAATTCATGCACCAAATCCTGTTAAAGTTAACCAAGCCAGATGAAATTGATTAATAGGATCCTATTTCAATAAAAAAATCAGTCACAGAAAGTTAATTACTTAAGGTGATAAAGAATATTTGTAACAAAAAAAAATTGATTTGAATTTGAGATGAATGAATGATGAGTTTGAACTACTTCAAATACCAATGCTGAGTATACAAATTTTACAATTTATTCACAAAAATAAATTTCTAGACATATTTAGCTACTAGATTCCACATTTTTTATTAGTATTATTTCAAAAAAATACTACAACATCCCCTCCAATAATTAAGATTTGAAACAAATCATTGCCTTTATAAAATATGCTTTTTTTATTAAGAAAATTTAAAAGATATCAGATTATGCTGGAATGTAGCTATTAAGAAAAATATGTGTTTAATATAATATCTTGGAACAATTTAAAATATTTGATTAAATTTAAAAGCTATATACTATATTGTTTAGCTAAAATCACAAAATGTAAAAAAAAAAGTGTTTTCTTAAGCAATTTAAAATTAAATATTATTAAAAGTAAAAAATCAATGGAGAAGATTATAAAAGCAATAAAAATTTCTCTTCAAATATTTGAAGACTTTTTACCAAAGAACTATTATAAAACACCTTCAGTTTTAAAGAAAGCGATTATTTTTTAGATAATAAGAAAATATTGAGAAAAGTTTCAGATGTATGCTTTGAGCTTTCAGTCAAAGAAAATAATGTAGAAAAATTTTAATGACTTTTTTTAACTTGAGTGATTTCAATAAAGGAAATTAATGAGATAGAGCTTTTCTACAAGTTTTACATTCTCAGATTGGAATAAAATTCTGACCATATCATGAATTAATAATCTTCTTGAAATCTAGACGATTCGGTCTTCGTTATAGAAGCATCAAATAATCTACGTCTCTTTAAACCTTATTCATTCCATTTTTTAGATCAACAGACAGAAGCTATAAATGAAACCAAACGCTCTAAAAATTAAGTGACTAAGAAGTCTCCTGTGCTGGCACCTCTCTCTTAACTTCTACGTACCTGAAAGTATTTTAGAATCCCTAAGACTTTAGAAACTCAGTATGCTTAGGGTAAGTCCGGTATCGAACCCATAACATGTATTACAGCACACTTATTCTCCTGATGCTGTCGTTGCAACCTCAGATTTTGTGCCTATGTAAGCATTTTATCCATTTTTTTCTACTGCTTTATTTTGCTGACTGAAGCGGCAGAATACAACCCACCACTTCGCTTCTTGTTGCCCATAACAATAATTTTTTATTATATTTTAAAAAGTTCTTGACCCACCAGAAGACCCTTCATGTTCATAAATGAAGATTGGGGTGCGCAAAATTGTGTCATGGTTGCTATGTCCCTCCCCAGTTATGATACGGAAATGAGGGCACCAGGTGAGTTGTCAACTAATTTGGATTTATATTTTTGTCGCTAAAAGGTTTTTGTTTTACCGAGGAGGGCTAACTAGACAGTGACTTACAGTTTGAAGTAAATGGTCGAACTACTTTGCACATCCCAGCTCGAGGTGGTATTCAAAACCATGAACACTTAAACCGAACCCCACAACTATTCAATTATTTGTTTCGCAATACAAGACTTTGATGAAAATAATTAAATTACTATCAATAAACTTGTCAATTAAAACCTTAATTTTAACTCGGGTTGTAGCATATAAGAGGAGGGCTCAAATTGAGCTCTGAGCAAAAGGTGGCGGAATTGATGGAAATCATTGTTAAGCAACGAAATTATTGTGGCTCTTTAGCTTTCTGCATACACGCTTGATGTAATGGCCGCTTAATAGTTTTTCAGGTTTAGTCCTTTGCAACAAGTGAATACGCTCCCCTATACTATGAGAAGTCCTCACGGAAGGCATTTATAAGTGGTGGATATCGAAATTATTTAAAATAACTTTACAGAATTAGGCTGTTCACTATGAAATATCAAATTTTAAGTAATTTATTTATTTATTTAATTTCAGACAACTGGGTGCCTGCCCGAAGGCATCTACACATTCATCGGAATTATCCAGGTCGCAAATTATTAATTTGAGATTAGATTATCAATTTGAGTTAGAAGATTAGGCAAAAGCCTTGGAGATAATTGCATCTGACATAAAGAAAGCTGCAATTGGTCGGACTTGATTATCCCCAGGAAGATTGTGCGCTTCAAAAAGGTGATTAATATTTCCTGCTCTGCACTTGGTTGCTTGTTTATAAAAGCTGATATTTAATTTGGCTATGTGCTCGGTTAAATTTTCAAGCTTAAGATCTTTTCGGATGTTTTTATTTCTGATGAAATAAGGTGCATTTACCATGTACCGGAGCATTTTGTTCTGCATGGTATTCAGGATATTGGCGTCAACTTGAGTATATGTACACCATGCTGGCAAGGCATAAGTGACTATTGGTCTGATAATGGAGATATAGAGAAGTCTTTTCATTTTAAGCGGTGTTTTAGAGAATTTTCCCAGTAGAGATTTAAGTTTATTATAGGTATACCAAGCTGTAGAAATTTTAGCTTTAATATGCTGTGTCCATGTGAATTGGCTATTTATGTTAACACCTAAATAATTTGCTTGTTTAACAGTTTCAATCATTTGACCAAAAATATATAAATTATTTGTATTAGGATGCTTTCTGATTCTTCTTTTAATAATGAGTAATTTTGATTTGGATGCATTAATGGAAACTTTCCATTTAGTACACCATTCTTCAATGTCAATAATTTTATCTTGAAGTTTTGAGATGGCAAGATTTGGGTTTTTTGAGCGTACAACAATTCCTGTGTCATCATCGTAGAAGGCAGTAATACTGTGGACATCATCATTTATTGGAAAATCATAAGTGTAGAAAAGGTAAAGCATAGGTCCAAGTATGCTACCTTGCGGGACTCCAGCTTGTATACCTCTGGTGGTGGAGAGACAATTGTTGTGTCTAATATGAAATTTTCTGTTCATCAGATAGTTATTTATAATTAAAATGAGGTTTGTTGGTATCCCAATATTGTGAAGTTTATAAATTAGTCTTTGATGCCAGACTCTATCGAATGCTTTTGCAACATCAAGCATAAGAAAAGCAGATTGTTCTTTGAGTCTGAAACCTTTACCTATGAATTCGAAAAGTCGGAGTAGTTGTTTTGTAGTTGAAAGTTCTTGTCTGAAGCCAAATTGTTCAATTGGAATCAGAGAGAGATATTGTTTGAATCTGTTGTAAATAATTCTTTCAAATATTTTAGAAAGTGTAGGCAAGAGGCTGATCGGTCGATGATTTTCAGGAATAGTTGGATCTTTTTTAGGTTTGAGGAAAAGAACAATTTGAGCTTCTTTCCATACATCAGGGAAGTAATTTTTATTAAGACATGAGTTGAAGAGATTTGCTAAATTCTTTAGGTAATTTGGTGGTAGTTTTTTAATCATGAGATTTGAGATTTTGTCATGCCCTGGAGCTTTACGATTTTTAAGTTTGGAGATAATATTAGAGATTTCTTCAATGCTGGTGTTTTCAATGGGATAGGTTTGATTGTTATTAATAAATTCTTCATTATTTTGAAGTATATTAGTAGTAAATTCAGGATCACTGGGAGAGATATTATTTTGAAATTGTGATTCCATTACATTTGCAAAAACTTCTGCTTTTTCATTGTCAGGATAAATAAATCCTTGCTGAGTTAAGATGGCTTTATTGATATTACGATCTTTTTTAAGAATTTTGCTCATATTCCAGATAGAGTTATCAGTTGTGTTTAAAGAGGAAATTTTTTCTTCCCAGATAGCAAGTTTATGTGCTTGACATTTATTTTTAATTTCCCTGGTTAAAATATTCATTTCTCTTTTTAGGAGCGGATCTAAAGTTCTTTGAAATAGTTTTCTAATTTTGTTTCTTCTTTTAATAGTATGTTTGATATTAGGAGGCAATTGAAGATAGTTGTTGATGTATTTGGTTTTTGTTGTAGAGTCATTGTATGCAGATTGAAGTTCATTTGTCAGCTTAACAATTTGATTATTTATTTCTTCTGTAGAGTTAATAACTTCATAAACATTGTTTTTACGCAGAAGAATATTCTGAAAAAGATTCCAGTCTGTTTTAGCAATTTCAGGAGAGAGGGTTGCAGGTTCGAATCCTGCAACAGCAATGACTGGTATGTGATCTGAGCTCAGAGCAGGTAAAGTATCAACAACTAGGTTGATGCCATAGTTTGTGATGAAAAAGTCCAGGATATCTGGTCGTTGTTCCGAAAAATTTGGATAATGAGTTGGTGAATTTGGTGCAAAAATATTCAAATTAAAAGAGTGCAATAAGTTGTTGAGAATTTGTCCATTAGAATTATTATATCTGCAACCCCAGGCAGTATGTTTAGAATTTAAATCCCCTGCAATAATTGTTGGGTAATTGTCTTGCAGAATATCTTGAAATAGTTTAACTGGAAGAACCTTAGTCGGTGAGTTATAGATTGAAACAATTTTGAGTTCAATATTGTTTAGGCTGACAATAATGGCAATAGCTTCAGTACTTTGTTCTGAGAAATCGGAATGCAGAGTAGCTGAGATAGATTTTTTAGTAAGAATTGCAACCCCACCGCCAAGGCCTTGAGTTCTATCTTTTCTAAAGATTTTGTAGTTTGGTAGATTGAAGCTTTTATTTCCTGTTAAGTGTGTTTCCGTAATCAGGTAATAAATTTTAAGTAAGTTTAATGGTTTTGATATATATATCCAACTGCTTATTTTTGCCAAATGGAAAAGCTTGTCATGTTCAGCTTCGTGTTTTTGAACTGCGATCAATTGACAAAGTCGACTTCTGATTCGGGATAGTTATCTTTTGCGAGTAGAATAATAATTCTAAAATTAAAAGTATAAACTAATATTAAATATAATATTATTATACTTTAATTAAATACAGTAAAATAATATCATTCCATGTTTTCCAGTTTGCTATGTACCAAATAATATTTTTTTATTTATAATGAAAAATTTTTATTGAAACTTCAGCAGGAAAAAGTTTTGGTTAATTCCCAGTGAACGGTACGCTCCTTGTACGATACGCATATATACAATTATTAATTAATTGCATATAATATTGTATAAAATTATATTATTTCTATAAAATAATATAATTTTATATTATATAATTAAATTAATTGTATAATTATATTAATTGTATAAAAATAGCGTACCGTACACTGGGATACAGCCAAAAGTTTTTTGTAGGAATTTCACAAATTTTTAAAGAGTTGCATTTGCGGAAAAAGTATGCATTAATATTTCTCTACATCCAAGATAACTCTTTCTCAATATGTTAAGTAATAATGAAAATAAATACTTTTCATAATTAATTTGGTCCTAATTTAAACAACTTACGAGCAAATACTTTCATTTATTTAATATTGAGACACAATTTACATTAAAAAATGCATCCAATAAGCAGGATTGTTATGTTTTGAAACATATCGATCTGGAAATCAAAATTGCGTTTACGACTGCTTGCTCCGGTTGAAGTCAAACTACACTTTGAATTTTTGTTCATATACGTTATAGTTAAGCCGTTGCTTTTGTAATCAATTGGCAATAGTTTCTGAATAGTTGTAAATAAAATGACTTGTGCATATCATTGTGTCGAAAGTACTTATATTGAAAATAGTTTCTGGTTATAATATATAGTTACAGTACATATAATAGTTACCACATATTAGAGGAAATAATAATTTGACGAACATGGAAATAGACGATGCAGATTTTCCAGATGGGAAATTAAATCCTGAAATTGGCATTTCTCTTAAATTGAAAAATATAATACCTATACTACTTGAGTGTTAGCATGCGAATAAATTATACAGAACATTATTGTTAAAAGTATTCGTAATAACAATAGAGCTATACTATGGTGCCAATTTATTTACAAATGAAAATCATGCATAAACATTTTACTAGAAACAAAATAATAATATTTTTATTAGAGAGATATTTATAATAATATATTAATTTTAAAATTCAATTGTTGATTGCAGGAGTTCTTAATGGTCTTACTGTGCTTCTATGGAGCAGGGGGTCATTGGTTCAATTACAACAATCATTGGACAGGAAAGTGTTGACATTGATTTACTGTTTCTGTATGCACATTAGTCGTGGAATATTCTTGAGAACTTTTTGTTTCCTTTTTATGCCACGTCATTATGGTGTTCATTAAAGGTTTTCCAAAAGGCAAACATTTTATGAATATTAAAGGCCTTACAACAGATTTTAGCTGCTGGACATTTCCAATTTTTTGCTTCTAATAATTAACTGCAAATTTATCTCATAATCGCTCATAAACAGACGTTGTGGTTCAATTCAAATGACTGTTACTACGAATTTTGAGGTGGATATGATCTGACCTCATATTATAGCTGGGAGTTAGGTGATTTTAAAACAAATTTCAGGACACTTGAAACAATCCACTCAAGTTAGAATAATTTATAAAACCAAAGAATTTAGCTCATCATGGTCCAGGGCCCTATATAAGGCCTAATTATATTTGCAGTGCCACATTTCTTCTATGTGAAAGATCCCATGTTTGATTCCTGCAATCTTTGAATAATGTGAGATCCATGATGCATTTATGCATATTTGATAAGTTGGAAATGTTGGTACCATCTATTGCACGGTCTAATTGTCGAAGCAATATGTTAGCAATTTTAGCATTAACCACGTAGATTGTGATACGGGAGTTTGTTGGACTTTCCCCGTATTCAAAATCTGAAACACTCACAAACACTCAATTCATGCAGAAGAAAAACCTCCTGTTGTTCAATAATAGCAGTCATCGAACAATTGACTTTATGCTTCGAAGAGAGCGGTCTTGTTACTAGGACGTGGTGAGCATAAAGTGGGAACTTGAAAATTTTCTCTTTTTTGACATGTGAGTTAACCTTGCGACCCATGAAAATCCCTCCTAGAAGAAGAGCAGCTTACAGTTAGTCTGCAACCATATTCTGCTGTTTACCCTTAACAGGTCTCCAAAATAACAATTTATCAACAACTTTCAACACTGTAAGGGATTTAAAATTGTTTTTGTTCATTCTTTTTCGCTTAGACTAGTTTTCTTACGCTATTGGATAAATTATAGCTATAATTACTTTTTTTTTTTTTTTTTTTTGAAGTGTCAGCCAGGCTGGTAATATGGGGTACTTTGCTCCACTTTTTTAACTGAACCGAAGTATAGTGTTAGTAAGTCCGACTTTTTCAGTGCACACATGCCATGGATACAAGTTTAAAGGTTAAGCAATCCCATTCATACAAAGAAAGGACAAAGACATGAGAGAGAAAAAGAGAAAATATATCCATCCCCGAACCAAGAATCGAAACCAGGACCTCCCTACCAGCGGTCAGGCACCCTGACTACTAAACATCTACAATAACTTTGCATTACAATTAAGTTATTTTTTAAGTTTTCATTAAAAAGCATGTTTTTTTATATAATTAATACACTTTTCAACACTTAGTCTATAAGCGCTTCGAATAAGAAATACTAAAGAACGAAAAAAAGAAGCACTGAAATATTTTTGTACCGCAAAAAATGTAACAAAATAAAACTATAAAGATAAAGAGATTCACTATTTTTATCATACTACATTTGACGACTAATATGCAGAAGCAAATTGCTAAAACTTCTTTTTAGCGTGATAATGTTATGACTTAAGTCCTCGAGGTTTTCTTACTGTAACAATTATGTCTTGAAGTATAACAGATAAAAAGTTATAATAAACTGAACATGCTAGTTGATGATTCGATAAGTAGTTTCTTTCCTGTAATTAGAAATAATTTTTCAAAAGCTGTGCACTACAACTGGATTGATTAGTTTGTGATTAAAATAATTGTTTTAATAGCAAATATATCAAAATATTTTACGATCGATATTCCTTAAAATTTGTTTCTCTGCAATTTATTATTTTCTAATAATTCAAATAAATTTTATTATTCTAGAAAAAAATACCATTCACCATAAATATTTCGATGTTTGCATATAAGAATAACTTAATTGGCAATTTTTGGTGACATTTTGGTGTTTTATTCTTAGCACCGAACCAAGTGATGATATCGTCGAAAAACTGGACTTAATGCGTGATTTCCAAAGAATTCTGTAACTCACAAAATAGTCACCGCAGTATACTAAAAATAATTATTAAGGAAACTTTTTTTTTTGCAATGAATAGCATTTTATTAGAATTCTAATAATAAATACAGGTTTGATAAACAGAAATTATATTATAAATTTAAAAAGGAGATATGAATTGTATTTTTACAACTTTTATTCTGAAAACAATTTGCGGTTATTTCCTTTGATAAACGATTGATAAATTTGGCTTTCTTTCATTTGTTTTGGCAATAATGCTGTCACTTTATTCTTTTCCAATGCAAAAAAGGCTACAGATTTTTTTTTCGTGAAATAAAATGAAAATTTACCAAAAAAAAATTTACATTGTGGAGACTCGTAAACTAATTTTTGATTAATTGATTATGAAACCTATTTTATAAAAGGAAGATGTGGCAACATCTTCGAACTTAAAAACGAGATGAGAAAATTCTAGTTCAAAAACTTTCTTCCATATTAGAATACTTTTGTTATATTAACAGCTTGTTAAATTTATGTTCATAAAAATGGACTAAATAATTACAGAACAACGATATTATTTATCGGAAGAACTAATGTGAAAATTATTTAATAATATTCACATTTATCTGTAGTATTATTTTTTATTGCATTACTGGTAAAAATTTCTTCACGTGTACCCCTTCACTTTTTGACGCCAAGGTAGGCTCCAAAATGTGAATAAAATGGCAACCTTAAAACTACGTTGTTAAATGGCTAAAAATAACAGGATTACCAGAATTTATATTTTATCACCAAATGATTTTCCGAACTAAGGTGTCCCTATTTTACATACTAACCCGCACTGTTTTAATAATATAACTATGGTTATAATTTTTTTATGATTATTAAAGAATAATATGAATATCATTAAAATGATTGTTGTTAAAACATGACTTCTAGAAATCAGTATTTTGAATTTATCTCCCTTTGTGGTAAATAATCCCTTTGTGGGGATATATTGTGGTAAATATGTAACATTACATACATAGATATGTGTGTGTGCCAATTTATTATAAGGACAATGTTCGATTGTATGTAAAATATAGTATATTCTAATACCATAAAATTAGTTTAACAACATTTTATTTAGTGTCCATATTACAGCTTTGTTACACGAAATATATTTTCTTAATTTGACGTGAAAGGCTTTTTAAACTTCAGTGTGTTTTTTCTCGCTGTAATTTCACGAAATTATTTCAGTTATTTCTATTTTGCGCACTTTAAAATTTTTATTCTCGTCAAATAACCGTTACTTTCTTTTATGTATTTGTTAACATAAATATTACAATAGAATTTCAAGCACTTTTCGTGACTTTCTGATTTGCATGTTAAGAGTATCAAACAGTCATAAATCGTGAGATATCTTCGCCAACTTATTTCCATTCAAATCTTATATGAATAATAAATCAAGTTTATAAGAAGACTTGCACATCTGAAATTTCTATTTTATTTTTGCTGTTACGTTAAAAACTTTTTAAAGTATTAAATTCTAATTTTAAGAAAACCTATATTTCATACACATAAATATATTTACATATAAGTAAGCATTTGCATTTTTTTAAGAAAAATTCGTCTTTTTAAAATGTATTTATGTAAAAATGATAATGATTATCATATCGCCGGCCGATTGCTGAGTGGTTAGCACTCCTCACTCCTAGGCTGTTGATCCCGGGCTCGAATCCCGATTCAGGCATGGACGTTTTCTTTCTTTCTCGGTATTCCTTTGTCCTTTCTCCTGAGATGATGTGTGAATGTGGCCTGCCTTTAAAAGGGTTTGTGGTGGTGTGACGTGGGTCGTGCTATTCGCTTCCATGGCTTGGTTCACAGGTGCCCACCGGGTAACGATAAATGAGTAGCAATTTCTGACCTTTTTGAGGAGAAGGGTCAATCACCCAATGCTTGCCACTGGAAAAAAAATGATTTTCATATACATTTTGTTAAATATTGCTGATAAACATTTCAAATAGATTTACGAATGATTTCATTTACATAATCAATTTCTTATAAATTTATAAGAGTTCTGAAAAAAATATTTACATCATCAAATGCTTTAATAAAAACGAGAAAATCAATCCATTTAAAAAGTTGTTAATTTAAGAGACTCACATAACTTTAATTGACAATATTGCATTTTCAAGAAACATGTAACCAAATTATTGTTAATAAAAAATATAAATAAAATCCACTTAAACTTTTAAATACTAAATAAATTAAATTATTTAATAAAAATATAATTTCTCTACTGTGAGCTAAAAACGTTGCACCGCATTTAAAATAAACTTCTAAAGTAAGGAAAAATTATGATTTTAAGATATTGTGTGCACAATATTAAAACTTTTCACATAAATAAATTTTCATATAGAAATTTTTGTTATAGACATCACTGAAAATATTTATCAATTAGGTTTTTATTTTTACCTTTGATGTAACAACAATGAAAATACCCCAAAAAATATATTTACTAATCTTATATTAAATCTCATATTCATCATTTAAAATTATTAGAGAAAGTTTGAAGTATTAACATAAATTTTATACTGAAAAAATTTAATTAACTAAGTCAAATTTACCTATAAAAATGATGAAGCAATTAAGATACTTTTTGCTGAAAAAAAATTCTTAAGCTATATTTTTTTTACAAAAATCTGAGTACCTTGTATCGAAAAAAAATGCTCTTTTAAGTTAAAAATAATTTTTTCCAAGAGTGCTAGGAAAAAGGCTGTGTGAAATCTTCCAGCTGTCCTCTTATGCGGGACGTTTAATCAAGGGAAGATAGGTAATAGTAAAAAGCTGTAAATATGTAGCATCTTAAAGTTCATTTCAAATATGAGTTTACAAGAGTCTATAGAACATTATTTTTCTTTTAATTATGCAAACATTCAAAGAAAACAGTATTTACACTTGAGCTTCTTAAGGCATTTTTTGAGTACCAGATAATATTTTGACTGAACAAAAAAAGAAGATTTTTTTACATTAAATTTCCTATATGTTCCCACCTACAAATAAAATTTGTCATGATAAATTGTAATAAGAACTACATATGTATAAAATATTTAAACTAATAAAATATTAAATATTTAACAATATTTCAACTCAAACTTAATTGGTAATATATAAGAAAATATAGCTCTTGTTATTGTTTTATCCTTTAAAGGGTGGTGGATTGATTCATTAGGGAAATTCATTCTCGGTATCGGATGTTTGTGAGTTCAAATCCCGACCTAAACGAAGATCTGTCGTGTTCTGTGTCTGCTGGGGCACGTAAAGTATGTCGTGATCGCAGTACATATCATGGGAAATGATAACTCTAAGAGTGGGAGGCCAGGTCGGGGGCCTTCTGCTTCGTTCTTGCTTTAAACTACGAAGATCCACCTACTTTTGGGACAAATCTACTCTGTTGACAAAGTGGCTTCACTTCCGTCCCTTGTGCAGAAAAGATGGGAAAAGGATCCTATCAGACGTGCATAACGATAATATTTTATCATCTATGTAAATAAAAATCGTTATTTTTTGTGGGTATGAATTGATAGCGACTGGATATAAAGGAATAAAACTTATGTGAGGTTAGTTTTTTGGCTATCGTAAAACAGTTTTTTAATTTTGCACATTAAATACAGCATTTTTCTTTCTAAAATTGTCTTTTATTCGTATCCACAAATCTTAAAAAAAGGATCTGCTGTATTGGATCTCAAATACATATATTACTTTTTCAATTATAGCCTCAAAGCTAAGACTATATAAGTGTATACTAGACCTGTATTATTTAAATGAGTTGAATTATGAAGGCAAGTGTATAGAAAACCTCATTTTGAAGCGTGCGTAGTTTGTGGTTTCCTCATAAGTCGTTATCGTCGTCAAGAGATGAAATTATTATTCGTCAACAATTGTTAAATTTTCTTCATGCTAGAAATCATAGTAGTTTTGGATCTAAAATACATTCAAATCGACCATTACAAATGTAATCATCAAATTTTTGCAACAATGATTATTTCCAATTATATTATTACCATAATTAATAATGTGAAGAATGTTTTCCTTATAAATCTTATTTAAATGGCAAAATTCATAAATAAAGCAAATAAATTGTTATGACTAAGTACATTTTATCTCATAATAAGTTATATTGATATACACTACTGGCCATTAAAATTACTACATCAAGAAGGCGACATGCTACAGACGTAAAATTTATACGAAATTAAGAAGGTGCTGTGATATGCAAATGATTAGCTTTTCAGCGCATTCAGACAAAGCAGGCGCCAGTAGCGACACCTTCATTGTGTTTAAATGAGGAAATTGTTCAGCTGCTTCTTCATACACAAATTACATTTGAACGTTGTTACCTGGTGAAAAGTTGTTGTTATGCCTTGTGTAAAAAGGAAAAATGCGTACCAGCACGTTTCTGACTTTGATAAAGATCGAATTGTAGCGTATCGGGATTGTGGTTTATCTTATCGCAGTATTGCTACTCTCGTCGGTCGAGATCCAATGACTGTTAGCAGAATATGGAATCGATGGGTTCAAGACGGTAATACGGAACGCCAGGCGGGATCTCAACGGCCACCTATCACTAGCAGCCGAGAAGACAGCCATATTATCCGCATGGCCGTAATGGATCGTGCAACCACGTCACGAGCCGTGAGTCAAGAAACGGGGTCGTTTGGAAGACAACAAGTGTCTGCACGAACAGTTCGACGACGTTTGCAGCAGCATGGACTCTCAGCTCGGAGACCATGGCTGTGGCTTCCCTTGACGCTGCGTCATAGACAAGAGCGCCTTCAATGGTGTAATCAACGCGAACCTGGGCGCACGAATGGCGAGACGTCATCTTTTCAGATGAATCCAGGTTCTGTGTACAGCATCATGATGGTCGCATCCGTGTTTGGCGGCATCGTGGTGAACGCACACTGACAGTGTGCATTCGTCATCGTCATACTGGCCCATCACCTGGCGTGATGGTATGGGGTGCCATTGTATACACGTCTCGGTCACCTCTTGTTCACATTGACGGTGCTTTGAACAGTGCACATAACACATTTGAACATTTCTGGTGTGTTACGACCCGTGGCTCTACCCTTTATTCGAGCCCTGCGAAACCCTACGTTTCAGCAGGATAATGCCCGACCGCATGTTGCCGGTATTGTAAGGACCTTCCTTGATACGGAACATGTTCGGCTGTTGCCCTGGCCAACACGTTCTCCAGATCTTTCATCAATAGAAAACGTCTGGTCAATGGTTGCCGAGTGACTGGCTCGTCACCAAACGCCAGTCACTATGGTTGATGAACTGTGGCATCGTGTTGAAGCTGCATGGGCATCTGTACCTGTACATGCAATCCAATCTCTGTTTGACTCAATGCCCAGGCGTATAACTGCTGTTATTACTGCCAGAGGTAGTGTTTTTTGGTACTGATTTCTCAGGATCTAACCAACCAAATTTTTTGAAAATTTAATCACTTGTTATTTCTAGTATAATATATTTGTCCAATAAATATCATGTTGTCTGCATTTCTTCCTGGTGTAGCAATTTTAATGGCCAGTAGTGTATTTAGTTAGAATTAGTAGTTTTAATTTTGTTTTAATGGGTGTTAAATTTAAATTTGTTGAAGCAAATATTTAGGAATAAATTTCACTCCATTCTATTTGGAAATTCTATAAATTAACACTTGATAACTATAAATTGAGCTGTGATATAAGCTTTATTTTCATAATCGGAATCTACGAATTTCAACGTACTCAACAAAATCCTATATTGATAAGATCTCTGCAATCTAAATTTAGACTTCAAAATCTAGAAGAGGACCTAATGAGAATGTAGTAGGTTCGATACCTGATCACACAGGAGATCATCGTCCTGACCGTGATGAGGAATAATGTGGCATGCATATTAAAAAATCCATAGGATCCAATGTTAATCCATTGATGCCTGGTGTTGGGAGGTGGTTGATGGCACAGATGTTAGCCCCGTTTCTTGAACTTGGTTCAAATATAGGAGGGAATAGTTTATATTCAGCTGCTCCAACAGAGGACAAATGTAGTTCACAAAAATCTACCTTTTGACTCTTGTATGACTTCCTTGTTTTCTTTTGGTTTGATGAAAGATTATAGGGTGAAAGAAGAGTTCAAATATTCTTTGACATCCTTGGCTACGTCTCAAAATAACGAGCCATTTGGGATTTCATGTGCTTTAGAATGAAATTTAGTCCCTCATTAATTTAATCTGAAAGTTTTAATAAGAAAGTGATAAAAATATTGCACAGATGCCGTATAATCCATCATGCCACATTTTGAATTTTTTTGACAACAAAAACATTTTGCCAAAATCACGTAATTATGACGCAATTCCGCGATGATGTCGTAATTGTGACGTAATAAATTCATGAATAAAACTTATACATCTAAATAATAAATTTAAGTCTGATAAATAAAAAGCGTAAATATATATATAATTGATAAGTAGGCTGTTTTCAGAAAATAATTTGTAACATCACAACTACGTTATCTTGGCAACATATCTTTGTCACCAAAAAAAAAATTTAAAATTCGCATTGTGGATAATACGGTAGCTGTGACAACTTTTCTTCACCTTGCGTTTATATCAGGTTACTTATTTTTACAGAATAAATCCATTTCTCAAAGCCTATCAATTCCGAATCATGGTCTACTGATGACATCGACACCTGAACTGGCATACTCTATTTTTAATTTCTATTATACGCCAGTTAAAAAACATGAAGTTCCAGAAATATTTACCATGCACAACGTTTTGAACATAATAAGAGTTAGGCAAGGAACCCATACAATTTCTGAAAGGACTCAATGAAACATTTTCCCATCCAGCTAGAGCACCCTAAAAGGACAATTTATTTTTTTTATAAAATCACTCTCAAACGATAAAAAAGAAACAAGAGGGAAAATAAAAAATGCCTAATACTTTTCATCTAAAATACTTATAAAAATTATAGGTTTCTTACTAAACTACTGTTTTTAAATTAATATTTAAAGTGCTTAAAGAACAGAAAATGACTTCACTACATCCTGTCTTGAAGGAATAGAAGAAATCCAAGTCTCAATGATTGCACCTCTTCTGTGACCATTATTAGCAGCAATTTCTCCTCAGTTTTCTGACGGTATCAATTTTGAGAGAAGCAAAATATATAATAACCTAGACAACTCGCAGTTCATTTGTCAAAGTTTAACCATCAGTTGGTGTAATTTATGGGGGCACCGTCAGTATCTTTGCTTCATTTTTTGTGTCCCAAGCATTCATTTCAAGACTCAGTTTCCTAGAAGAAACATGTTGCAGAAGACAAATTCGGGAAAAAAATATAATTGAGTGTTTTAAAAAATATTTTTTCTGAGCGTTCTTAGATATCTATCATCTCAGCTATTTCTCTATCATCAAATTATATTTATTTGTAAACAATTAATCTTAAATTGTTATGCTGCAGAATGAATTATTTTTCAATTTTAATCATTATTTCTATATTTTTGCGTGACGTTTTCACAGTTCAAAAACTCTACTAAAGCTAAAATCTTGGTTTCCAAATTTCAGTACTTGATATGATTGAACAGTGAAAGACAATGCAAGAAAGTTGTGTTTCTGCAGGTTTTTCCTACTTTTCTGCTTTGCGAAATAAAAATACCTATAATCAATGAAAATTTACCTGGAAGATAAAATGTAGCGTTTGTTAAAGAATCTCATTATAATATTCAATTGTTTTAACTGATTTACAATTCTTTATAAGAAAACTGAATTTCTTTTATTATTTTTTTTAATCGAACAAACATAAAAGGTGATTATTTATTTGAAATTTTTATTAATCTCTGTTCATTTACGATTTTCAAACAAACATGCATGCATATATGTACTGTACATAATTTTCTTAAAAATTAAATAAACATATTTGTACATATATTTTCAAAGAGAAGTTTTCAGAAAAATCAAACTCATATGCATGCATTTACGGTTTTTCAGAGAACATTTCTCTAACGACTCTAACATTTCTCTAGACTAGAACATTTCTCTACAACTTACTTTCTTCATTATTTTTTGCCTTTTAGCTCTTTGATTCATTGTAAATTTCTTTATGACTGTTCTTGAATTCATTATAATTTCTAATCTGCTTTGTCCTTTATCGCTTAACACAATTTGCATACATTTCCTCATGTATTTCCTCTTTTTCATTATAGAGCTCTGCCATAATTGTTATTAACATGATAATTAAATACTATATAAATAAAATTGTTATTTGTGTTCAACGAAAAACAGAATGGAATGAAATTAGAATTTAATTGAGAAGTTAGAATATTGATATTTGATTTAATCATATAAGAGGTTATGTTTCAATTGAAATTTTTTTAATGTATCCTTAATTAATTTTAAACTTTTTATCATTGATTTGAATGCATTGTGTTGTTGCTTATCACATGATACACACAGTTCCGTAACTCTTTCCGTGTCAAGAAGGTGGTATTGGTTCTTTTCTTCATTTTAAAGTTGCCCTACATGTGCAACACCTTGCGTTATAGAAAGATATACATTGCAACCTCCATTTTTCATACATTCCAACAACATATTTTTTTCAAAAATAAAAAAAACAATATTGATAATTTTTATTTTTGAAAAAGTATTATTTTTGCTCGCTGCATTTCTTCGCTTTCGTCATTACGCCGTCGATGATTTGAAACATACTGGAATGCGAATGAATGTTCTAAATCTTATTTGTTGCCTGTTCTTTGATCTGTTTGTGAGACCTCTTTTGGTGGTGGAAACAACATTTTAAACAAAGCTAAAGGAATATAAAACATATTAAAAAATCTTTTTTACTTTGCCAAACAGTAATTTTAACTCTCTTAAGTTAGCATGAAATCCAGTAGTTAGAAAAACTGGTAGAGATGGTCAATTTATAAAAAATTAAGGAAAATGTGTAAATTCTTAATTTATTTAAGACTATTTTCGATGTGCATTTATTAAAACTAAGTTATTATTTGAATATGCAAGAAAGTAAGTAGGGAACGGAAACATACCATTGTTTTTTATGGCAAATATAACAAATTAAAAGGATATAGTAATTTAAAATTATAGTCAAACTTTTCATGCCACTCCACCTTTTTCGAGATACATTTAATCCATACGAACTCTGCGTATGCCTACTCAACAGGACGCCATCTGATTGGATCACCATAAGATTAACCACACGCAGCGCCATCTACGGCGTTTTAAACACCTCACAATAAAAATAGTAAATACAGGGAACATTGTCTGAATGTTCAAATTATAATGAAATCCCTTGTTTAGAGAAATATGCGTGATACTTTG
Organism: Latrodectus geometricus; assembly: GCA_026290005.1. NCBI lineage: Eukaryota > Metazoa > Arthropoda > Arachnida > Araneae > Theridiidae > Latrodectus > Latrodectus geometricus. Next base: position 39,509 of record JAPDSC010160637.1, read on the forward strand.
TAGTATCTCATTCACTAATTGAGAAAGTTATTTTTTCTCCTCCAAATTAAAAATCTTGTAAAATCAAAAGCTTGTTTCTATTATTTCATCAATTTTAGAAGATATTTTAAGGGTAAAATTTCCTTTGAATACTATTAGCTGTATGTAAATGAAGTTAATTAATATTTAGACACAATTAACTTTTAAATTATTGAATATTTTAATAAAAACCATTGGTTTTCAGGTTAATTTTCCGCCAATTACCTTATTAAAGTTTTCTAAGTAAGTGGCTTTATCACTGACTTTTTGTGAAACAAAATGTTCTACGTTTTTTAATCTAAAGTATTCATTTTAACAAATCATTATAGCTTTATTTCTTTTCAATAACTTTGATGGTTCGAATTTTCTATATTATCATTTTAATTTGAAGAAATCCATTTGATTTATTTCATATATTAACTAATTTATTATTAGAAGGAGAAGTTATTTTATTGCTATCACTTTGTAGTGCTGAAAAAAGGAAATCCTAGTTGAAGCCGGGCGTTAAAAATAAAAATATATATATTTTTGTTTCTTTATTATAAGCTTGCTTAAGATTAAATTTAAGAACAATGCAGTCTTCATAATTTTAAATTGCCAGGAGTAATGATTATGTTATGTTTAATTACTGTAAAATACAAAATTTATAACGCCCACACATCTCAACCAAAGTGTGAAAGAAGTTTAATGTGTTAGCTTGAATGTGTTAGCTTGAATCTTTGTTATACATCAATAAGGCTTCCATGGAAATTCTTTTGATTCAAGAAACTAAAGAAGAAAAGATGTTTAAGTAGGAGGAGAAATAATTATTACAAAAATATAAAAGAAGCACTTAATAGGTCTCTCTAAGAACTATTAAAGTATTCTGTTTAGAGAAAAACTACTTCTCTTCTTGAACACTTCAAAACATTCTTTTTTTACAGTAATTTAGCAAAATGAAACATTCTGCAAGTGCACCGCTGTCTTCTTAAAGACATCTTGAAATAAAATCATCAAACAAAAGATAACAAGGAACCATAAAAATATAAAGTAAACTCTTAATCAAATTTTTAACGCAAGTGACTACAGAAGAATTAAAACACGCTTCAAATTACCTTTTCACTCGTCAAACAAACTTGAGAAAACATTAAATTGATGTTTGCTTTAATTTCTGTCACTTTATTAAGGCGTCTGGCATTTCTCTTAAGACGGAAAAATTCCTCTCTCGCAATTTCTTTTTACTTAATTTAGTTTACTTTTAGAAAAGGGAATAATTTGCATATCTTCAAAAAGAAAATTAAATATTCTTTACCATATTTTATGGGTTGTTAAATTTAGTTAATTAATGATTGTTTTCAATGGTTTTACTATTGCGAAAAAATTTTAATAGATGAAATTAAAAAGAAACATTAACAGGGCTTGACTTGTTCTTAAGCGAAGCTACGCCAATTTTTCCCTCTTGGAAAATATTAACAATGAAGCATTAAAATATAATTTAAATGGCAAAATACCAGAAACTATACAAAATGTATGTGGAATAAATTTTAAGCTTTTAATTAAATGGATTTCTAGCATTTAATAGTTTTATAAGATAGACAATTATAGAGCCAGGCCAAGCTAACAAGCTTTTCCTAGCCATGTTTTTCAGGGGAAGAGGTATAGCCAGTTATTGTTAAACAAATGCAGAAAAGAAAATAGTAAATATTAAAAATAGTAAAATATATATTTACTTCTTCCTTTTTTTCAAAATACCGTAAACATTAAATGAGTGTGAGGCATATAACTAAACCAAAAGCAAATTGGATGAATTCTAGAAGACATCTATATTCCAGCTAGTTACTTATATATTAAAGAGAGAGTAGTCGAGACTTTTCTTCCATATCTAACGCATTTCTTATCAAATGCAGAAAAGAAAATATATACTTAGATAACCAAAAAAGCATTTGCTGCTTTGGAAGAAAAAAAATACATCTTTTAAAATTTGAAAAAATAGTAAACATCGTAATTTTTTAAAAATAAAATTATGTTGGAAGTAACAATTTTCACAGATATAGCGCCCTACAACTTATCCTTTTAGCAATTAAGCATAGATGAGAATTTTAAGGAAATGGAAAGTAAGTAATAAAAATTAAGCAGTAAGCGCTATACCATGTTCCGTATTGTATATATAGGAGATTTTTTCTTTTAAGAACGTTGTATGATGTATGTAAGAGCAATTAGAGTTCTAAGCATCAAAATCCATAGAGTGTACTAGTTCACTTTATGTGTGAATGAAATCTTTGAAAAGGATATAAGTGTGATATGCAATTTCAAATTGACAGCATCACTTGAACCTTACAATAGCTGAGTTGTTAGTGTTTCTGACTCCTATACTGTTGGTTTCGGGTTCGAATCTTAGTTCGGGTATAGATGTTCCTTTCTCTATTTCTCCTTTTTTTTATTTCATGATGATAAATGAAAATGACCCAACGTAGCAACGCTTTGTGATGCTGAGATGTGGGTAATGCTTCTCGCCATGCAACTTTATTCTAATGAGTTTTCAGCCTTGTGAGGAATTGTTAGTCCTTCAGTACCATCGTTGAGGAAAAAAATACATCGTTAGATTAATTTATAAACGAGATAGCTTTTACACTTACTGTAAAGATAAAAAAAATCTCAACACTTATATTTCTTTCTGAAATGTGTCAAAAGGTAAGTTAAAACCGCTGTAAAAAATTCATCAAAAAATGGAAAAAATAGAAATTCCGCATCTCAATTCAAGCTCTACACTCTTTTCTTACATTCTCCATATTATCTCTATTTAATTAATTCCTATTTTTAAACTATTAATTTTATACTTTAGAAGTTTTGCTAAACAGAAACAGCTGACTAAGTAAGATTCAAGTAACTCTAGCACACTTAAATAATTGGTTATTAGTTGTTTTTATATTGCTAGGCAATTAATTAAAAGGTACTTAACTTTTAATATTCATTGCACTGTTCGATTTAAATTTTAAAAAAAACAAGTTTATCTCGCATGACTTGGAAAGTAATAACGCAGTTGTCTCAAACTACCTCAAATCGGTTATATCTGCATAAGAAACGATATATAATTTGTCCTTACTATACTATATTCGATTGACTTGTTTTAACATATCAGTAGTTCAATTGTCGGCGTTTCTTTGTGGCAGTTGGTGGTTATAATTCTGCATTTCGTTTAATATTTTTGCTTGTTCAAAGATTTAAATTACTCTTAAGATGCTTTCTAAAATAATCACACGTAATGAACACATTTCGATGACTGTGAGACATATAGCTAAGGCAGTTGGTGTGGACCACACGCACACACACATACCAAGTGTTTTCAAACATTTTAAGAACATTAAGATTCTCGATCATTGACTGCAAAAAGAAAAGGTAAATGAGAACGTAAACCATAAACTTCTCTATGAACTCATAAAAATTCTAAGAAGAAATAGCGAAATGAATCCCAGAAAAATAAGCTCAGACTTGGATTATGGTGTTGAATACCCTAACTGTACGGAAATGACTTCTGGAAATTAGCAACAAGGCCCAAGAAAAACAGTTTTTAACTCAGAAAAAAATAATTAAATATACAACTTGGCCAAAAAATATCGATTATGAAGTTTTAGTGATTGGAAGAAGGTGATTTTTTACGATGAAATACATTAGTTTATGCTAGAAATATATATCAAGTGTAGTTACGATAAGAAACTTTGGCAGCAAAACATATCCAACAGACTGTAAAATATCATTCTAAACATATTTTGTTCGCAACAAAGGGCATTGGAAACTTAATCCCTATCAAAAATAAGATAAATTCTGATAAAAGACTTAAAAATACTACCTAGAAGGATTGTTCCGTTTATGGAAACGTTTGAGGGAACATGCCAACATGAGTTGGCACCTTGCCACAGTTCAAAAATGGTCTAGGCTTTTATGGGATAAATATAATATAAATATTTGATTAGCCTGGTAAATCTCCAGACCTACATCCCTTGGAGAACTGATCATATCTTCTTGAGAACTGTTCAGGTAAGATGAATTGTGTGAAGAACAGAACAAATGATAAAAAGGGATTTGCAAGAGTTGTTCTATGATGATGAAACATTTCAGTATAGTAGTCCATGCCATAACGAACTGGAAAGACGGCATTTCTGTTAAAGGGTGATATTCTTCATACTAATATAAAGATTAGCCAACAATTTACTTACTACAATAAATTACTAAAACCAAAAGTTTTATAAAAAAAAAATAGTTTTCTTTTGTTTGTCTAAATCAATTCGAACAGCACTAAATGATTTAAAAAATCATTCAAATAGTCTAAATTGAATTAATGACTCATTTAAAAAATAAAAATCACTATCCATCTAAGCCTTTATGAAAATATATTTCATTTAATTCGGTTATTTTCAATTTATTATATAACTATTTGAAATATATATTTTATAGTTATGGATAATCTATGTCTTTAAAATCATATGTCGCATAAAAGAAATATATTACGATTATAGTTATCGAAATACTTAATTATGCATTCTTATATGTATATATATTAATTACTAAGTATTTTTATACACAATTCATTTTTGTTCTGCTTGAGGTGAGATCTCAAATTTGAGAATCGAACAGTAATGTTGCCATTTAAGTTTCAAATATCATAGCTTAGGATATTAGTTCATTTGAAGTAAAATTTTCCTGTAAAACTCTCCACAAAATTTGTTATCAAACTGTTCTTCAATTTTAAAACATATTTTCGAATTAACATTCTTACTATCAATAACTTCAAAATCAAAATTTAACAGTTCAAAACACATTAAATTATACCGTGTTCTCTTCTTCAATTATAAGCATATTCTTTGAACATGTCCATTAAACAATGCAAGCTGTTTCACTTAAAACGAAGCTACAAACTATTCGCAAGGATATACTGAACACGATACTTTTCAATCAAAGAGCAGTGTTTATTATCCAGTATAGGAGCCAATATAATTAAAAATAGAAAACAGATAATGAAATGACTTTTGCTGTGGAGCATTTTGAATTTAAGGAAATAATCTTGCGGACTTTCTCTAAGGATTAAAAATATTTCCCAACATAAAATTCTTCAAATAAAGTTTTAATTTTAAGAGAAATCTATAAATCAGTCTATATTTTGTTTTAAATTCAATGATGAATATTCTTCTAAGGTAGAGAATATGATATTTCTATGAAATATAACATATTTCCATTCTTAATAAAGTTTAAAAAAATAATTCCGATTATTTTACAAAAATAAACTTTAAAATAAATGTATGGATCTCTAAAGAATTTATTTTTGGATATTTTAAGAAATTTACTAACATTATTCTAGAAGATTGCTAATTTTACTGGCTCATTTAAATGTAAATAAATGGTAAACAAATATTCGTTATAAAGAAATTCAGCCGAAAGAAGGAGAGGAAGTTTTCTTCAAAAATATAATTTCATATCACTTAAAAGTAATTTTCCTTTATTAAGAGTCTCAAGAATATTTTTTACTGTTTAATTAAATACAAGCATTTTGCATCCTGCTTTCTTTACCGAAGAAAGTTCCTGTAAAAAAAGGTTATAAAATTATGTAGGTAGCAACAAGAATATTTATAAATTAATTTTATTCTAAATAACTAAGTTTAATGCATATAAGAGGATGCTCAAGAGATTTTAGTAATTAAGCAACTCTGTCTTAGAATATTAATTTCTAATTTGCATAATTCCTATCAAATGGTTATCGAACTTAAAAACTTAGTTATTAAAATTGTCATAACTTCATCACCATATTAATTTCGCTGAATTATATAATGTGGAAATATTATAAATATTTAATTCGATATTTATAATATGTGTGATTTTCAAAACTTTTCCAATTCATCCCGGGCAAATCATATAAAACTGAAAAATAATGAAAATTTTCTTATGAAATTTTATGAAAAATTGTGAAAATTTATGTGATATGTGATTTTTATGAATTTTAAGATTCATCACCGGATTAATTCGGCTAAATCATATAATGTGGAAAAATCATAAATATTTAAGATTCAAAATTATTAAATGTGAAGGAAACTAGAGGAAAAAATAGCCACACAGGTATTGAAAATTGAAATTTTGTTAATTTATATCATATATAAGATAAATAAGGTTAATTAGAATTAGTTTCATTTGTTTACCTTAGTAAAATGTATTATTATTATTGCTAGTTTTATTTGGTAGTAATTTAATCTGATTTCATATTAATTCAAGTAACTCAGTAACAATGGTGATAATTTAAACCATATTTCAACCTAGTATTTATAAGAAAATTATTTGCTTAGCATAAACAAATAGGTAAAGTTTTTTCTGCTTTCTCAGATTTGGGAACAAAGGGATCATCGGACATATTTATGCTAGCGTTTGTGTTTGGCTTAGAAAATACGACAAATATGTAAATTTTACTTCTTTCTCAATGAGATTGGTTAGCTTTCATAATAGCCATTATTGTTTAAAAATACTTGGAAAGAAAGGAAAATATTCAGTATATAAAATGCAAATGATATTGACATAAATGTAAATGAACTTTGCAATACTTCTATTATAACTTAAATTTAGAACGATCTTAACAATATTTTTATAGCAAATAAGCAGGAAATGGGAATAAATTCATCTTTAAATTACTTTTGAATTTTACTAACTGTTACATTTGATGATCTCACAAAACATTTTATTCTCACTGTATATCATCACTTAAAAAAAAAAAAAAAAAAAAAAAAAAAAAAAAAAAAAAAAATCACTGCTTTTCTAAGTATTAATTACATAATTTTGGAAGTTAAAAACTATCTAAATAGTTTAACTTTGGTAAATTACCAAATTATTTCGTTTTAAAATGTTTAAAACAATGGTGATGCTTTTGATAAGAAACAATATTTATCTAAATTTATATTTTCTAAGGATTGCAAATTTTTTTAAATCAATTTCTATATATTTTTTAATTACAGCAAATATAAATATTGGTTAATTGTGGCCAAATCTTTGTTTTTCATAGCTTTCCTCTCTTTACTTACACCTATCCATATATAAATATATGTCACGTATATATATATAAATACTTGAATTTGTATCAAATGTTTAAATAGGATACATATTGTAAGCGAGTTTCAATAACCAACTTTAAAATTTAATTTTTAGAATTTATCCAATGTTGCATACATACACGCTAGATATTATATTCAAGCAGATATAAACATCTAATGTTGCATCTAAAAAAATTTAATTATTATTTTTTTTAAATAAGTTTATATATATGACATGTTTAAATGTTTATTCTTTTAAAATTTATTTCAGCAATTTTCGTTGTTCCATTTTACTTAATATTTTTCTTAGGATATATTTATTGAAAAAACTCGATCTACATTATGCGCTTTTAATTCCTTTTGCACTTTGATCAGTTTTATATATTTATGACTTATCTTTTTAAGCTGAAACACAAAATCAAAATTGATTACAGAATATTTTTTATAAAAAACTATCTTCATTGCTAAATTTTAATAAATCCCAAGAAGCGTTGACCTCCAAAATTTTGGGAAGTTTATTAATCATTTAATAATATCATCGCTTCTGCTAACAAATTTAAGATGCCATGAATTGAAAATATGTAGTTCCTAATTGTGTAAAATATGTCAAAAAAGCTTATTTAGTATAACATTTTAAAAGGCCATTTAATAAAAAAATATTTGAAAAGAAATGTATGTAACATTGTAAATCTTATTTCATATATTTTTATGCATTTATTATTCATTTTGTAATTCACTATATTATCTTTGCTTAAAGTTATTTTATTTGAGAAAAATAAATGTATTAAGTAGTACAGAGCATAAAACATCGTGCATTATTAAAGTTGAATCATTATTATAAATCAAATTGAGAATTTCAGCTTATTAATCAAATTAAAAATTTTATTTCTTTGCAAGAATATTTAAGAAGTTCCTTTGTCAACCGAAGTTTATATAAGTCCACCGAAGGCTGATATGAAAGTGACCTAACGGAATAGAATGAAAATGAGAGATAACAGGTTTTTCATTTCTAATTAACAAACTAAAATTCATTTCAAAATTGGGATCAGAACATTTGTAATTAAATTATTTGTAAATTATCATCTGTAAAAAATTTATACTGAAAACAGATCTCCATTTTCTCTACATTCCGATAATTATATGTGTAATTTCTTAAAAAAATAATTATTTTCCCCATTTCTGAAAAACTACAGTTTTCACTGATTTTCTTTTAATGCAGCGAACGTGTTTTTGAATTTTCCAGCATACCACCGATCCGGAATGCATTAAAATGTTAATATAAAGTGTATAACTTCGTAACTAAAGGAAATTTTCAAGCACTCGACGCATCATTCGATTTGCTTTTAGCTAATCTAAACTGCTGTCTGATCTCATTTTGTGGTAAAAAACGTTTTCAGTAGTTAAAAATATACAGTAAGTATTGTTAAAAATAGTAAATATTTATATAAAATTTTTCTAAGGAAACTAACGGCAAGTTTTCCCCTGAAACTGATATTCCGCGAATATTTGTGAGCTTGTGAATTCTGGAAGATAAAGTGATGCAGATTTGAATTCAATTAATGCCTTCCCCCCCCCACTTAAGATATATACCTTATCTAATTCACACTTTAAGCTAACCGAGAAACATTAAAAGATGATTTAAAATTAATCAGGTGTGCAATTTGATTAAACTCTGTAGAAGATTTCTGTTTCCAAGAGTTATTTGCCTAGCTTAGCTGGCAGCCGAATAGTTAGATTTTTGCCTTCGGTTCAACAGTTGGAAAGCTGAACCCAACTTCGACCCTGGATGTTTGTTGCAGTTAGGACCAAGACCTACACTCTGGCATGTAGATCAAGTCTAATAAGTTATCGTGTGTAAAAAATGACAATTATGAGCCAAACTAAACCACACTTCTTGTTGGTACACTGCTGGCCATGCAAATTACAACACCAAGAAAGACAAAAGATATCACAACAAAATTTATTTTGAAGATAACATGTTGATCGAGTATCAAATGATTAAATTCATAGACTTTTAGGAAGTGTGGTTCTTGTGAAAATCAGTAGCCAGAATAGTTACCATTGTTGAAGATCATCGCTGCCACTCGCCTCCGCATTGAATCAAAGAGACTTTAGATATATTCTTGGGGTGGGGCTGATAAAGCAGCATCCACACGTTGCCAAATTGATCTGGTGTGATAGTTGAAGAATATAATCTGGGTGAATCATTGCGCAATCATGGACCACATGTTTTCTATCATCGAAAGATCCGGTGGCCAGGGAAGCAATTCAATTTTTGTATTGACGAAGAAAACTTGGACAATGCGTGCAATGTGTGGTCATGCTTTATCCTGTTGTAATACGTCTGTGGGCAAGCCCTGAAAGTAAGGAAGGACAATTGGCTCAAACACATCGGAAGTTTAGCGTGGGTTGTTTAAAATGCCAACAAGACTTACTACAGGTGGGCGAGAGTGATATTCAATACCGCCCATTCCATAATAACCAGTGAAGGATCACTGGGCATAACACTCTCTCCACGGTGTCTGAAGATTTGAATGTGACCATCGTGGTGTAGCAGATAGAAGTGTGACTCGTTAGTAAAGACAATTTCATTCCATTCTGCCATCCACATCCTTCTTTCATCATACCATTGGTGGCGGAGACGCCTGTACCGCGTCAAGGGTAAACGAAGCAATGAACGTCAAGCACTCTCCTGTAAACGCCGTCGAATGATACGAACAGACACTGGATGAGGCGTTACAGACTAAATGTTCTGAGCAATCCGTCACTGTCACGCGCAGAATTTGCCTGTTATCACGTGAAGTAGTGCATTGAGGTGGATGCGATCGAACACGTCGTCCGTCGTATCCTCCTGCATCCAACGATCAGATATCCGCATTACAGTTGTTTGGTTTCGTCTAACATGACTATCGATTTCCCTGACGATCATCTACAATCTTGGTAGACCACTATCCTTCATCTGTCGAATTTGGATACTTGAACAAAAAATCATCGCTATTTTCTAGGTGGCATAATTGATCGTTTTATTGGAAAAACCACAAGAAAAACATAATTGCCAAACTTGAAATTGTCAAAATCCCAAAGCCTTAAATAGCGCTTTGAAGTGGCAACACAGGCACGCGTGATGTGCGTATGCGCTGAACTAGTTCTAATCATTTGCATATCTTTCCTCCGCTGATGCATGTTGTAAATTTCATGTTATTTGCGTGCTACCTTCAGGGTGTAGCATTTAGGGTGGCCAGCAGTGTTATTAATGCCCTAAAGCAATTAACAGTTATCTCTGCACTAGACAACCACACCATCTATAATAATAAAAGCAAGTGTAATGTGTCTGTCCGTTTGTCTGACCGAGCTCTCCAGCCAAATCTATCGCACGCAGGGACCTGGAATTTTTTACACGGAAGCAC
>JAPDSC010160637.1:59109-93848 GCA_026290005.1 Latrodectus geometricus
TATATATATATATATATATATATATATATATATAAAGGAACTCCTTATTCTGTTTGCCCACCAAATTTTCAAATTTTCCTTGCAGTTGAACTGAGAAAGAGACAGGAAATGGAGCAGAATTTATGTCAAGGTATTCATCTCTGTATAATTTAAAATATAGGATCTGTTTCATTTTGATATTTTGTGATTATAGCATTTGTAATTAATTTAAATGGTAATTGATGATAATTTAAACTAGTTTAATGAAAATTTTCCCCTCCCATGATGTAAATTAAAAACATCCTTCCGGAGCTCTGCGAGCTTCAAGAAGGAGAGTTTAGGAAACTTTTCCTTCTTTTAAAGATGCGTAATCGCAGGAAGTTAGTTATGGATGTATAGCAAGCACCCTGTCGCTCCTTTTTTCAATATTCCAATAAAGTTAAAAAAATAACATTTTTAGTGAGTTAGATAATTTTTATTTTAATGTATATTAGGTAAAAATGTATATTTATTTAGTTTGATTTTATTATAATAATATTTTTGTGTTTTTTTTATTTTATTATTAACATACAATATTTTGTATGATTCGTATATTACAATAGGAAAAAAAAGGATTAAAAAAATAATAAATAACTAAGTCTGAATATATTTTTCATAAAATTTACTTAATGAAAAATATGTAATTTGCATAGCTTTACTACATAAATATTTAGAACATGTAAGTTAGATTTATATTGTGCGAATTATGTAGATATTAAGCTGCGTAAATGATGGCTAGCAGTCAGGACACCAAGTGGGTTTGCCATCTTTAAGTAATTCCTCCCTATTTAAATTCTGAGAACGAGTTAGAAGATGCAACGCCCAAAGTCTTGAAAAAGTTTCCCTCCCAGAGCTTTTATTTCACTTGGAGGACATTGCGATCATGTTACAGGGATATCACCATTAATTCAGGGGCTGCTGACTGGGACTGTATACCTTTAGCTCCCAAAAGTTTAATGTCTCTATACTTGTGTGGTGTATGGGAATATTAGGCTCTTGGAAGGTCACAGAATTCAAGAATAAAAGTATCATTTCAGAAATCAGTGACATCACCTTAATATGGTTTGAAGTAATGTAATAAGTGCAATATCAAACTTTACCTGTAGCTTCGACTCCGTGGCTAATGAATGAAAAAGCGAAATATCATCCACTGTACATCATGGAAGCATCGTAAATGTTAGTTGTTACCAAGAAAATGTAAGATTCATAAATTAATGTATTGGTTTCTTTCCATATAGTGTATGCTTAAAGTCGTGATTTTGAATCTGTTAGTTCAAATCCCGCTGAAAATAAATGGGTTTTCCATCTATTTACAGCGAGATTTGATCTTTTAATTGACTGATTTCCATATTTTACCCGAAGAAACTTGCATATTCAGATTATCTGGTTCAAAGATCCAATAAAAAAATATGATCTAGAAATATGTCTTAGGTAACTTGTTGATAAAAAGCCTCATTTTTGTCTTCGGAATGTAAGTGAATTGAATTTTGATCCAGGATAAAAACAATCTTTCTATAAGGAGACCAAGCACGTTTAGATATTCGTAGGATTTAATCTCCGCTTGTGCGGTGATGAAATTTTTAAAGTGAACTCTGCTGAAATGTCCATCTCGTCTCTGGGTTGCTACTTGAATCAAAAACTTTTTACAGTCTACATAACTCAATAAAAAAATGGATTAAGAACTATAATAATCCTTACCAAACTATGAGGCTCACAGAATACTTTTATGAAATATTCTTTATGTAATAATTACTGTACCACTGTTACAATGATTTAACTAAAATATCCTTAAGAAAAGCAAAATATTATAAATTTCTGTTAATTAATCATGTAATAATTAAAGTAAATTTGTACAGAAAATATCACAAAGGTATAAGGAAAATTCTACGTATGTTCAACTCATAAAGGGTATATTTTAATTGCAATATGTACTATTTTATACTAGGAATTGTTTTACAGTTTTACCACTATTATTTGCACACTTTATATATGACTGTGTTTCTTTGATATTTATTTTATTACTTCTGTATTGTTATGTACCACATAAGTTTACAATGAGATTAAAAGTTAATCATTCATTGTAAAAACAATCTTCTTTTTTGTTCGATAAAAACGTAAGGTAATTAATTTAATTTAGAATAAAAAATCAACTCTAACAATATGACTATTTTCAAAAAAAAATATTGTACAACTTAAAATTAAGAAGTCAATGCATTAAATATGAATTTAATTTAATGTCAACCCTGTTGTAACGGCAAGAGTTAAATAAAGACATTCATTTAAGAAACAAAAACTATTTTGCATGCTAAGCAAAAGGGAAATGTTTCCCCTTTTAGCCCTCGCTGCAGTTGACGTGGTTGAGTATGACGTTGTGTAATGTGAAAAAAGAAGCAAAATGGAAAGAGGGAGCCATTTCAACCAACACCTCATTCATTAGAAAAATAAATACTAATTTCCGACTCGATCGCTATCATTGTTCCAGAAATAGAAAGCATAAGAGCGGAAGTTCGAGTTGCTACTGTTGCCAAAGCGCTGCTGCGAAATTTGAAACAATGAATGAAATGCTACTGATTTGTGGAATTGCAGCTTTGCGGGGTGGAACGCGTGGTTTCTGTAGAACTTTCTTTTCACTACAAGTAAGAACATCATGTCTCTGGAATGTTGATTGAGAAGAATTCAGAGTGTGAAAAGAGTAAACACTCACTTAGCGTGGGGTCTCTTACTCGGAAAGCTAAACATTTACTTTAATTTTAGGAGAGTAGATCCCATTCAGTATATTTTTTATTTGCTTTGAAATCTCCCGATTCAATTTAATACACATAAGACTACAAATTTTTGCCATTACATTGCCAAATTTAATTACAGATTGTGTATTATTTATGTTGAATTATTGGCTGCAATAAAAAATATATCGTTTGTGCTAAGTATAGTTTGCTACAATATATTCTGAGTATAGTTTATATCATTTGCTTTTGGTAATAAAATATTAAAAAATCAGTAAGTGACTAATAATGTAAGAAACATTTTAAATCAAAAATGGATAATTATTATCACAAATCATTAGTTGTGGTTTACAACATGAAGTTCTTTTTTGGTATTAAAATACCAACCAAAATATTAATTGGCAAACGATAATTTAGTTTTTAGGACGTAATAATTCTAAATGAAATACTTTTTAATTTAGGAATTGCAGCGTTCGCTTAATTTGAAGAGTTAATCTAAATACATCCAATTTGTTTCATTAGATTTCATACATTATTTGTTATATATACTGAAAACATGCCCTGAGATATTTATTTACAGATCATGTAGTCTGTAATAATTATTGTAATATACATCAATAAAAGCATTCTGCCAAATAAAATTTTGGTTAGACTATACACTAGGGTGCCTCTTTGATTTTCGCCAAGTTGGACAAAATCGAATCGTGTTCTGATTGGTGTAGATCCAGTCGAGGCTCTGATTGGCTTATCATTTTTAAAATTTAAAAATCCAATGCACGTTGCGCAACGCAACGTGCAATTAACGAACTTTGGTTTATCGTTTTTAGAGTTTTTAGAATCCAACTGACGTTGAGTTATTTTTTAATGTTTATCGGAATTTGTAGGATCTCGTAAAGAAAAAAAAGGAAAAGAAATCTTAAGTTTCTGTACGATTTGAGTAAAAATGTAAAAAAAAAAAAAAAAAAAAAAAAAAAAAAAAAAAAAAAAAAACAGTGATTGATTGAGGTATGAATGAGGTTTAATTAGTAATCGGTATAAATGCCCAGTTTGTGTGAAAGATATGTCTCTGGTCGAACGTAAAGATCAATCAGACGGCTTTGTATGGAATTGTCTTGAAAGGTTCAAATGCTCATTAAACAATCCATTAGAAACTGCTGTTAAGGAATTTTGTGTATGTGAAAGTGCGGATAATGAAACTAAATAAAGTAAGTCAGCTTTTTTTTTATTTTTTTATTTTTTATATGTGCTTACTCTTTTAATTTTTGTTATGATTCAAAATGCGTTTTATTTGGTTTATTAAGTTTGCTTGGTTGCTTGTCTAAGCTGAATTTTAGGTGAAAATGGGCTTTAGGTCCCCTACTTGGCGCATTTTCAAAATCACCGATGCCATGGCGAAAATTCTACCGCTATTTCAAAGTGAAACTTAATTAGCGATCAATGAAAAGGCTAAAACAAAAATGTAATTAATGAGCATGCGCGAAAAAGCGCTTCAAATTCGAGAGTTAGCGAAGTTGGGGACCTAAAGCGCAATTTAACCCAAATTTCATTATATTTTCCTCACCATATCTGTTAGCACAGTAACCTTCACGAACAGGAATGGCGTCAAAAAAAATAGCCAACTTTGCCAAGGGTCACCGTAATGTATAGTTTTACCAAACTTTTTGCCGCCCAACCTGTCTACTGGTTAGCGACCTGACTACAGATTGGGACCTGGGTTCGAATCCTGGCTTGGGTATGGATGTACTTTCTCTCTCTCTTTCTTGTCTTTGGCCTTTCTTTGTGTGTGAATGGTTGCCTACCCTATAAACGGGTTCCTATGGCATGTGTGTACTGAGAAAGTCGGACTCCACACCAAATATGGTTCAGTTGGAAAAGTGGAGCAGCGCACCCCATATTGCCAGCCTGGCTGGCACACGACAAAAACAACCAAAATTTTTACTGTTAAAATAATGATAAAAAGGCGTAATCCTAATATACGTAACGTCGTGTGTTCGGAGACACTTGAAAGGGCAATAATTTTTGCGATCTGTAGTTGTTGATTTGGCGATGATTTTAAAAATATGTTTATGTATTGTCATTTTCAGTTTCATAATTCTTTGATTTAGATTATGCCAAATTTTAGAAATCATAGTAGCAGTATTAAAATTAAACTCTAAAGCAGAATTTTTATTTTTTTCATAAAATCTATGTGTTTTCCGTTTTTTAGTTTTATTACTTTTATTTATTTATTTTACTTTTACTTATTTATTTATTTATTTTTTGCCACTTCGTAATAATAGTAAAAACGTTATTTCGTTTCTTAAATCAACTAACTTTTAGAATCATGTAAGTATTAGATATTTAAAATAAATATCTAATGCTTACAAAATCATTCCTTCGAAAATCGATAAATCCACAAAAAAAAATAGATCCAGATTTCTTAACAAGTAGTTGGTAATTAGATTTTTTATCACAATTTTAATTATGTGTTTTTTTATATACAATTGAGCCGAATGGCGTAGTGGTTGCGTTTCGCGCTCCCAAACCTCTGATCCGAGGCTCTATCCACGGGCCGAGCAAGGTCGGCTCAAGCTTTCATCCCTTCATTGGGGCAATAAAACTGAATATCAAGCATGCTTGGAACTGGAAATTTCGCTTTAGGCTGTGTATCTCACCAGGATGTATTCTTCGCAACCCAGAGCCCTCGGTCAAGAAAACAGAAATGGGCGCTGTAGGCCTTGGCACTGCGATGAGCTGTCGTGCAACGTATAATTTAGTAAATTATATATAATTTAATTCATTGCAGTATTTATAGAAATAGAATCAGCTACTATTTTTTGTCACAATTTTTGCTTAATTCGTATGCTAAAGTTTCACTATGATAAAAAGAATTCTGCGTTTAATTTCAACATATGAATGGAATTTGGAATACTTTGTTTTCATAAAAGTCAATTTCTTTGTTAATCAAATTCATAAAATACGAAATTAATATTTAAACTTTGATAATTATTAGTGTGTGATTACTCCATTTTATTTCATTTCATTACATGTAAGGAATTATAATTTTTTTTTTATTTCTAATGGCGGGCATCCTCTAGCAAGTAAGTACAATAGCCCATTTGCCGCAACAAGGCCGGAATCTGCTCCTCATTTTATCGTTTCCCGGTGGGCACCTGTGAACCAAATCACAAAGGTATGAGTAACATCGCCCACACCACCACAAATCCGTTTATAGGGAGGGCCGCATTCATCCATCATCTGATCATCCATCACATGAAACACACACAGAGAGAGAAAGAGAAAGTACATCCATGCCCGAGCCGAGATTCGAACCCAGGTCCTCCCCATCCGTAGTCAGTTACGCTAACCACTAGACAGGTTGGGCTGCGTAAGGAATTATAATAAATAAGTAGAGAATAAAATGATTGTTTAATTTCTCTCAGTGGATAAGCAAACATACAGCCAAAAGATTTCATGAGGTTTAAAAAAATTTAATTATCTCCTCTGGTTAAATTTTAAATAATACCAGACAGTATTCAAGTGTTCAAAAAAAATGGAAATTCCCAAGCACGCACCTGAACAATATGCAGAAATTAGAAGGAAATAATTTCCATCTGACTTTCATTGTGATTAATATCATGTCTTGGACCATTCACTAAGAAAAAAATCCTGTCTTTAAGAATAGTAAGACAAAATTAATTTTAATTAATCAAAAATTTCCCCACATTTTGTTGGAATACTATTGTTTGAAATCTTTTTACTTTATTGCATAACATGATTTATCTTACATACACATTAAAGAAACAGCCAAATGTATCTGAAACACGGTTTTTTTCCCAGATAAAATTGGCTTAAAAGCTTGATTAGAGTAAAATATATAGTTTTAAAATAAACTTCTTTCAGAGAATAAGCTATAGTTAATCTCGCATATTTAAACACCAAATTTTGTGTTTATAATTTGTAAAAATGATGTCATTGAAAATTCTGAATACCATAAGATTTTTTAAAAAAATATTCTACAATAAAATTTGAAATGGCTAGGAAAATTTTCCAATTTCAATCATGTTTTATTAGTTGTTTACAAAATTGAAGCTCCTAAAGATCCAAACCCAAAATAGTGTGCCTTATGTAATTAAAACATTTGCATTTTAATCAATTTAAAACAATCAAGTTAGCTTTTACGAACGAATGTTTAAAAATTAAATTTCCTAATATCCCTTTTTTTTCCTTTTATTTTTCCATGTCATTGCATAAGCAGGGGATATTATGTCAGAAAACCACTGACCTTTTCGTTTCTGTGAAAGGAAATGCAGTTTTAATTAAGTTTACAGGAAAATTAAATTAGAGGTTGCGTAATAGATATAAAGGCTTTATTGCAGTGAAAGGAATATATATTTGGGAAAGGCATAATTAATGAAATCTAATGAAGCAAAATACTCCGCACAAAGTATGAGAAAATTTTCTTTTTTTCCTTTTTTTTATAATAGGAAATGAATTTACAATTTTACTTTTTTTTTCCCCGTTAATGAATAAAGAGGATTCAAATTTAAATAATTTTGTTTCTTTATATCCCTTAATGATTTCGTTTAATAATTCCTTTATATCCATAATAAGAAGCTTAATTTTGACCAATCTATCATAGTATGATTGGGAAAAATTAAGCTTCCCTTTACATATTACTGGTTTCTAGATTGCGAAAATTTTGTTTTATTTATTAAAAATTTGAAACTGCAGTAGTATGTAAAGATGTTATAGAGAAGACCGCAAAGTTCGATACTTGAGTTTTTTGAAGACACTGAGTAAAAAACGCAGCACACACACACATATATATATATATACATTAATCTCATAGTATATAATCTCCTTCTAGACAATGATAAATGATGGCGTAACTTCTTTAATTTAAAACTTTCCTCTAAGTAATGAATAGAAATACAGAAAGAGGATTCCATCTCAGATGTAATCCTCGTCATTTGACTTTGATTAAAAATTTTCAGGTAGATAACTGTCTTTCCTTTGGCAGAAATGGACAGTCAGAGTAAACTAACTTGTTGATATAAGAACATTTAAATGTGGGATATGTTTTACGGTTTATATTAGACCAAAATGTATATTTGGTGAAAATGTTCTTTGGGTCCCTTACTCTGCCAACTTGGTGAAAGTGTGCTGTGTATCCTGTACTTGGCACGTTTTCAAAAACGCTGTTGCCATGGTGATGATGGAATACGATTTTTAACGATTTTCAAAAGCAATTAGCAAGCAATTTAAATGACCGATTTTTCAAACTGAAACTAATTAACGACCAATTAAAATGCTAAAAGAAAAAAACCAATTAATGAGCATGCGCGTAAAAGCTCTTCAAATTATTTCCTCCGGAGGTTGCCATAAAGAGCTCATTAGGGATAAAAACGTCCGGTTTGCCACGCTTGGTGCATTTATCGCCAAGTTGGCAGAGTTGGGGACCTAAGGCGCAGATTAACGGTATA
Source organism: Latrodectus geometricus (assembly GCA_026290005.1). Classification (NCBI taxonomy): domain Eukaryota; kingdom Metazoa; phylum Arthropoda; class Arachnida; order Araneae; family Theridiidae; genus Latrodectus; species Latrodectus geometricus. The sequence goes on from JAPDSC010160637.1 coordinate 67,316, forward strand.
TTTTGATTTAAAAGTACTTTTTTCTTGTTTTATTATGAATGTCATCTGCAATGTCATTTGCAACATATATTGCTTATGATTAATTAGTGATGCATTAAATAAAATCTTTTTCCTGATTTTTAACTGTTTGGAACGTGTCCTTAGAATTTATCGTATTTCTTTATTATTGTTCCAAATGTTTATATCAGTGACAGAGGCTGTTAAATATCACTAATCACTTAATTATTTTAAAATATGGTTAAATAACAAAGAAGGTATATCTCAAATGACTTCATCTTCTAATTACAAGCCAGTGAATAAATATTTGAATATAGGGAACATCTAAGGAGCATAGTTTTTTTCAACATGATAGTCATTAATTTGTTCAGATATTGAACTCGACGCTTTTTGTACACGAAAAAGCAACTTTTGTCTCCAGATAAACATATAATCTAGTGTTAGAATTAAAATCTAGTTTAAATTTTTAGTCTTATTTCTACTGACCAAAGCAAGTAAACAGTGGTACAAATAAATCTTCGCAATTAGAAATTTGCTCAGATAACGAGGTCGGCTTCTGATCTGGCCATAATCAGTGCCTACATATCAAGAAAACTCTTGTAAAATATCGTGTCCATTTTAAAAGATTATTATGTCATTCATTGTAATTATATATATGTAATTATGTATGTAATCAATATGTAATTATGTATGTAATCAATATGTAATTATGTATGTAATCAATATGTAATTATGTATGTAATCAATATGTAATTATTTATGTAATTATGTATGTAATTCAAACGTTCATACGAATTCTCATGTCCTAAAGGAGTAAACCTGAAAAAATTAATTAACTCCCAATCTGACAGATGTAAATGTATGGTTTAGAAGTGTAATATCAATTTCTCATTTTTCAACTGTGACTAGAATCTATCCTTGATCTTTCATTTCGATTCGACTGATCTATGGACCACAGTGTGAATATACCACATACTTAAATTTCGAAGCTTCAAAAAATTGTAAAATTGTATTCGCTATTTGAAAAATAATAATTGCACTTAAATTGTCACCTGTATCTCACTATGCAGCTCAAATGCAAATAAACTAACGAAAAATGTACTTTTATTTATTTTGTATTTACAAAATGAACAATTTCATCATTTCTCTAAACGAAATTGATTTAAATCTTATAAAACTTATTCTGAAGGAAAAAGAGAGAAATATTTTTATTTATTGTTTGAAACTTGAGTTGTAGCCATTTAAAGTACCACAGGTGATTACAATTTTATTACCTGCGTAAGCTCAAAAAAATAATTTATAAGATACAATCTTTATTGCTGAGAAAATTCTCATATGTATTTGTCCTTATATTTGCAGAAAACTACTTGGATGTTGGTATCAGTAGCAATCCAGAATATATAATTGAAATTATTTCACGCATTTAATAAATAATCATGTATTATATATATATATATATATATATATATATATATATATATATAGTTTTGTGCTTCCTCTACACGAAACTCATGAATTCAATTCTATATTTTGTAGTTTCTTTTTTAACTCAACCTCTTATTAATATTCTGCAACTATCACTTGTTAGAATTTATCATGAAGTATATAAATTAAAAATTTTTCTTGTTCTGAAATAAACTAAAACAGAAAGAAATTCAATTTGCAGCAAAGCTTGCAATTTCTGTTACCACAGATGACAAACATTTTTTAATTACTCATTTGTTGTTTATTAAGTGCTTTGCTAATTTGTTTGCAACTCAACGTCATATTTTGCAAAAGAAGTATAGTTGGACAAGGGCATATAACTGAAAGGATATTCTGAACAACTACAACCATCCCTGCCGAAAGAGTGATTCGAACCAATGAATTGCTGAACCAAAGGTCAGAGCACAAACTATTCAGCTGTCACCTCAGCAAATTATTTACAATATATTTTCGACTGCCGGAGATTGATGCCCTACGAAACATAGCTTTCATAATTTTAAACCTTAGTTGAGTGATGATGTTGACATCTGAGCTGAGAGCTTCGGTTTCACGTCACAGCAAGAAATTACATTGCGACTTCTACCAATTTTACGTGTCCCAATAATCCTGGTGAAATAACGGATCATAACCTGAGTTAGGTACTGAAACCATCATCTCTCGATCATTAGAACGGCATTCTGCCAACCAGGCCACTACAGACTCTATTTATTGTTTTTAAATTGTACTTGATTTTTGTCCTATGTTTCCGTCTGATATTTCAATCACCAAAAGCAGTTCTCTTTCTTTGCCTATTGACTGTCAACTTCTTATTTTTGTCAATCAAAATCCTTAAATACAAGCCCTCCTCCATTTGGTTTGATCTCTAATCAAATAATTGTAGAGACACTTGGATTTTTAACTTCTTTAAAATCTTTCATACTTAACCTTAAACATTTGTTTTCACATGAATTATTAGTTTAAGTGTTGGTTTAAATGCTTCCTACATATGTTGGCTGGAATATATCCTACTTTTGTGCTCTACTCATCGTTTATCAATGCAATACAGCTAAACTGGTGTTGGGAATATTGTTTGGGATTGGTTCCTTTCTACCACAGAAATACAGTAATTTTTCAAATCTCTAATTTAGCGATCTTAAATTGTCACTGAAAATGAGAAATTTAAAGTGGAATTATTAAAAGTAGCGGACAAATTTTCAGTAAGGTTTAAACGAAATTATTCATAAAAAAACCCGTGCATCACTGGTGCCAATAACTATTTCTCCTCGATCAGTACTTAAATTAGCTTGATATTTTAAAATCTTGTTTATTTGTAATTTGTGCTGAAGCAAAGAATTATACATGATATATAAAGAAACTCAATGAGATTATAGCTTTTGCGTGGTCTGTGTGCACTTGAGAATGTTTCTCAATTTTTCGTCAATTGGGCACCATATTGTTACGCCAATTTTTATAATTATTCCACTTGTGATTGATACCATCGTATTTTCAGCTCCATCTTGTTTCTTCAAACATGCACGGAAATACGCTAAGAGAATAAAAACCGCTAATTTTCTCCAAGTGGCGCCTTGAAGTATATTTCCCCCCATCTTTTTTTAATATATAAGGTAGTATCATATCCATCGTAATAAAAATGTTTAAGTAGCTCACATTTTAAAAAGATTAGCCTTACACTTTGCTTTTTTAAGTTGAAATTGAATCCTGGCTATAAAATATAAAAAATATAAACTGTTCTGCGTGCGTTTCAAACTTAAAAAAGATGTCTGAATTACATAAAATATGTAAGCATGCTGTTTTCGAAATTTTTTCTCTAAGCAACTACCATCACACAAAGCAGTTCCTATGCAACATTCATGTAACTTTTTATACAAAAAAAGAACAGAAATTTTAGATTGAATATTCTCACCCGTATATTGATTTTTAAAAGTTATATCCTACATCTAATTTCATATTTCTGTAAAGCAAACATCCATTATAAAAAGAATTAGATATATTTTATAGCAATATCAAATAGATCTTTTCTTCCCATAATAGATGTTTATGAAGTTTTAATGGAATCACTAGAGCATTCATTTTTATTAAATTAAAAATATAGCCGGATAACGAAATTTACGTATGCTATATAATATGTAAAAAAAGAGCTTATTTATTTCATTTTCCAAAACATTGTATTAAATGCATTTATGACTGTTTTATCTATTTAGTCTCACAAATGTAAGGATGTTTTTGCAATTTTAATACATTTGATGTTACCTATATTTGTCAAAAACTCTTTTGAAGTAAAATAAATATTTGCCCTTATTCATTTTTATGTTAATATTTAAATATGAAATATTGTATACATGGCTAATAATGCAGCAAAAACTTTACTCAAATTTTTTAATAGTAAAATTGCAGAAATTTTAATCAAAATTACTGTGCCGGTTTTCCATTTCCTTACAGAAATTCTTTTTATTGTGTAATATTTATTTATAATTTTAAATTAATTAAATATTATTAAAATTTTGAAATGATTTTTCATGAAATATAATAACATTTTTTTGCTATTACTTGGGTGGAAATAAGTGAAACTCAAATATATCGGATATATTTTAAATGTCTTTTTAATTAAATTTTATAACTATTATATGGATGATTTTCACTGTCCCACATTCCCTTTTTTTAACCCACAAAAACTAAGTAAACTGAAACTTATTGTTAAAAGTACACTCCTGTGAAAGCTACAAATATTTGATACCGAAGGTAACCGAACACACGAACTATTGGATTGAAGACCAGAACACCGTTCATCCGGTTTCCTAAACTGTAAAAAGTTTCTGGCAGTCAATTCATTTAAGACGAGCGAATTTCATTACCTTTTCCATGAATAAGAAAAGAGTTTAAATTTTGGTTTAAAATGAAATGTTATTTAAAATTTTTTTTACCCATTTAATTCAAAACTTAGAGTTTACTAAAAGAGTTTTTGGTTTTCCAGATAAATTTCCGGTAAGGGAACAATATTGAAGATTATTCACTGATTATAGCAAGCCCATATTCTCTATTGTGCCAAATAATTTGCGCCGCTTGAAAAAGTGCTAGCAAATTTTCCAAAAGGGATTAAATTAACTAAAAAAATCGCAATTCTAAATGTCTTGACAGATTTAAACAAATTTGGAACAAGTGTATCAGCCAGGTATGCGCCTTGAAAAATAAGGCCAGATAGGATTGAATGAGTACAAATTTAATAGAGCACCCCATATATAGAAACAGATAAGAAAAAGATGCTTTTCCTTCACTTATGCCCTCTAAGAGAGTAGAACCTTATAAAAATACGTAATTAGAATAACAAATCTAATTGCCTTGAACGAGTAATATAAATCTTACCATGCATGTTTCTTATTTCAAAAATTAACCAAGTTTATAAAAAGCTAGAATATCCAAAAAAAGCTAAAAAAAAATAAGTGGAAATAAGAAAATATTTAATTCTATATGTTTTGGTCACTTGAAGGATTTTGGTATAATCAACACTAAAATTTGAACCTATTCATCACATAACAAAAGAATATATCTCACCCTAGTTTGCAGATAAGCACATCGCCCTTTAGAACGAAAGCTCCCAGGTTTCATCTTAGCTACTGTTGAACAATGAAACAGGAATGCTTTGCCTTTTGCTTTCACATCTATCGGGATGGGTGTTTGTAAATTTTCCAAGCTTTCTCCCTTGAACACGTGAATACAGCTTGTTATCTGCTTAATTTTATTTAGATAATACCACGCTTATATTGGAGATTTTACTCGTATCTCACCCTGAATTTAGGGTTGACAAGAACATGTTTACCAAGCTGTTCCATAGAATCCGTATAGAATTTAAGTCAAAGAAATTATTTGACAAATTATCTAATTATTTTTCTTGCTGTAAACGTTGTTGAAGGTGTTAGCTTTGAACATTATCTCATTCTTTTATAAGAACATGGATGGAAAATTGGAACATTTATGGAAAATTGGATCCTTTAGCTAATAATTGTCGGGTTCGATACACGGTCCAGCCGAAGATTGTCAGGTTGAAGTGCCTAGGAAGATTTTAAAAGTTTCCGTGTGACCAAAAATTTCCTGCAGCTCTACTGTAACAGAGAAAAGGTGCCTGCTCTGTTGTCGATATAGTCATTTGACCAAGTTTTAAAATTAGGAGAAAATTGTCGTAATTTAGCAGCTTAGTTTCCCTCCAGAAATTGTCAGTCGGATACTTGTCATAATAATCTAATCTTATCATAAATTAGAATTCTATGTCCTTGTTTGGTTTGAAAGGGATCATTCTCTTTATTTGAAGAGAGTGTGTTTTATTTCCGACTTATTCGAAGATGCATCATGTTCACTACAAAGGGCTGGACATATTTAATAAGTCTTTTTTGCAATGCCCTCCGAATGAAATAATACCTTTGGCAGAGATAGGTCAAATCTTGGGAGTCTTTTGATTATTCCTTTCTTCCAAAATACACAAACGTACCCGCCTTCGACAGTTTCCATTGATTGAAACAATTGATAAAATTTTATATTTTCATCATTGTAAACCATAAGCACTTAGCTATCACAAAGCTCTAAAATTAATCGCTATTACCACCTATCTATCTTAATGATATTTTTCCTGCTACACTGTTTCACAAACTAATATTTTAAATACAGCTATCTCCTAAGTTTGAACGTTGATGAACTGATGAGGTTGACAACTGAGCTGGAACTTTCATCTCCAAACAAACCCGATAGCAAGCGCACACAGAGTATGAACACACAAATACATCTTTTTCGGTAACTACCAACCTTCACATCCGATTCTCTTTATATTCATTTACAAAAGAACATGCAAAATAAAACATTGTTGCATATAACTATTTCTGCGCCTAATAATTCTTTTCCAGTGTATCAAAGCTTAATGTCAAAACTTGCTACTAGACTAGAAATAAATCCTTTCTTTATTTTTGGATATTTCGTGTCCGCTAATGCACTCCAGGTTCAATGGACTCATTAAGAATCAATTCATGTCGACTATTTCTTTCCTTTTGCCTCAAAGGAAACCTTCTTAAACAGAATCGGTCTCTCATAAATTCACTTGTTGTGTTCTCAGCAATAGATTCTTACTTAATTTTGGTTGTTTCTCATTTTTATTGTTAGAGGCATAATTTTCTCTTCAGGATAATCTATTTTTACTCCGGCCCATTAATTTTTTGAAGCTATTTATAGCTGTAAACATTTAGAAAAATGATCATGGTGTCTTAAATTATCAATTACTACACGAAAGTTAGTATTGTTATTTAATTAAGGGAATACTTCGTGAGATTTATATTTACTCTCTCTGGAGTGATTTTTTACTCCTTTCTGAAAATTAAGTTATCTAAAGTTATAGTTAAAATGTAATTATGATATATTTCCCATGGAATTATTCTGTTTTTCAATTCATTAAATACGATAATAATAATCTCGTATATTCTTTCACTTGGGTGTTATATTTGTGACCCTTTCTTAGTTTTAGTAAAGAAATTTTTATTGAAGAAGAGAAATTCAATTAAATATCATTTCTATTAATGAAGAAGCTAAATATGTTAACATTTGGTCTTCTCTTATAAAATAATTATGATACGAAAATATTAAGGAAAATCAAATAATACAACAAGAGTATCAGATGAATTAAGTCTTGCGACTACATTAACTATCCATAATAGATTATCTAATGAAATAAAGTTTTTTAGAACATTCCTCTGGCTTTTTACAAACTATAGCTGATATTTATTTCCACCATTGACAAATTTTAAAAAAATTTATCCTTCCATAAATGGGTCTAAGCAAATAGAAAAAAAGTGAAATATTTACCGTCAGTAATTCATTCAGTTTAACTCCATGTATCTAATTCAGCTCTCGACTGTTATATTATATAGATCGAAAACATTTCTGTATTTGGATGCAAAATGTTTAACAACACGTCTCGATTACAAAACTAACTCCCACCAAGCAATCTGGTTAATGACAGATGCTACCACAACAAGAAGTGTTGCACCCCTGTTTCAAAATAGGGATTATGGTTATTATGAATTGGTGGTATTTAGTGTAATACCTCAAGTTATTCTCAAGGCATTCATGAAACCAAAAGAGATGTTTTGCTGGCTCTTTCTGTCGAAAATGGATCGTTTCTATGGCAGCAGATAGGCACACGAAAATTAACGAGAGATATTTTGGGATAGATAGACTATATGCATTGGCTCAAAATGTATGTGGGTTGTTTCCTGAGAAAAAGATTCTATATTATCTCTGAACAACAGGCCAATGTCCATCGCCGCAGCATGGTGTTGGTAATTTAAGCAAACAAAGTACAGTCATGTCATAAGCATTTTCAACAGGTGGGAAAGCTGTAGAAACAGGTATCTAGAGAAGCATACTGAGTATATTAGAGGATTCACGCTGTGTGCAGTCTAAGGGTTTTTTTTTTAATAAATTGCATTTTGCATCCATTAGAAAAGTAGAATAACAGTTAGAGCAAGTCGCCCGAGTATTGTTGAGCCCCAATACTGGAAGTAATGAGAAGTGGGTGTCTAGTGTCGTAGATGATGTCCCTGAAACCATGATATTTCCAAATATGAGGCATGTTACGTCCTGACTAAACCTGTCACGAGGTCACTGATAGATTCGCGTACATGGTGTCTGTCATTACATGTGAAGATGCTATATCATGCCATTTCAAAGCATTTTACTTTGATACTGTTGCAAACGGAAGCGTTTGTTTTCTTGATGGATAAACAACCTTCTCAAACAACGATATGACTAAAAGGTCTAGGATTCTAACTGGAGATTAATGGTCTTGCTCAATGTGGGGGCCTCTAACAGACTTGTATATAGAGCATCAGCAGAACCCCGTAGTTTCCACAAAATACTACTGGAAGTGGTCAGAAGGGCATTGAAGGTCGATCCCTGCACATCACGCCTCACTAGTGGAGAAATATTGTATTATACGGGAGAAATATTGTATTATAAAGAGCATAGCTTCTCTTTGCAGTTGATTATGGTTTAGTTGGGCATCGAACCCAATAACCTTTAAACATTGAAGTCATACCTTGCCCACCTTACTATAGGCTCAAATTAATCCATTTTTTGTTGTCGTGTGCCAGCCAGACTGGCAATATGGGGTGCGCTGCTCCACTTTTCCAACTGAACCATATTTGGTGTGGAGTCCGACTTCCTCAGTACACACATGCCATAGGTACCCATTTATAGGGTAGGCAACCATTCACTCACAAAGAAAGGACAAAGACAAGAAAGAGAGAGAAAGAAAGTACATCCATGCCCGAGCCAGGATTTGAACCCAGGTCCCAGCCATCTGTAGTCAGGTACGCTAACCACTAGACAGGTTGGGTGGCAATCCATTTTTTAAATGATAGAACTAAATAAATTCCTGAGTTTGCCACATATGTTTATACAATTCATATAAATGTTTTATAAAAATTTGCCAGAAATACCAAATATATTTTTTATATAAAATTAAAAATCATTAAAAAATATAATGATGTAATTAAGGATTTTCATTTAAATGAATAAAATTTTAATTAAAAAATGTACCAGCATTCAACAACTCTACTTAATATTTTTATTTAATTTTTCTTCAATGAAACCAGTAAATTAATTCGATTCAATTTTTTGTCATTAGTTACCATTTGGCTGTGTGTATAGCATCTCATTACTGCATTTTATCTTATTAAATTCTCACGAATATCTGCTGAAGCTTGCTTGTAGAATTTACATTTGCAGTTTTACAAAATTTCTCGAAATCGACTTTTGGTCTCTTTGTCTTCACCTGTGACGGATATAACTTGAACCATTTTAATGAAAATATATTATTATATATATTTGTAATAAAATAATGGTTTCATCTATAAATTATATAATCAGTGTATATCACAATTTATCCAGTTTTAGTTTAATTTCTTTCGTAATTGCCTTCTTACATTGATTTCTTAATTACGTATAGTATATGTGTTTTGAAAACTGATATAATTAAAAATAATGGTTGAAAATCCTAGTAAAACACATGGGTTCACTGCTAAAACTCACATTCCTCGTTCTTCAAGAGACGACGAATAGCAAATTTTGCTTTTAAAAGACGGTTTTGGTCACTCCAGAACGATCACTTTTTTAACCTAATTAAATCAATTAGTACACCTTCATTTGGAATTGACTTCCAAATCACTATTAATGTGTATGCCTAAGAGGGAATTGAACCCACGAACTATCGGAATAATGAGCAAATACGCAATCACTCAACTGTTCATTTATTTAGTGAATGAAGTGACATACTTTTAATCAAGTGAATTTAGACAAATTTTACTATATTAATAATTCTAAAATGTTCACTCTGCTGATTTTTTTAATGAGTTAAAACAATTTCGAAGTATGTAGAATATTTTCTCGTCATATTCTTATTGAATGATAATCCTTATTGTATTCTTTAGGAGCAAGAAACATGATTCTCAGCTTGTTAGATAAAAATATGAAAAAATCAAACATTAAGTCATGATTCTATAAAAAATTTAAAAACTAGAATCAAGCAACTAGTTCAGGAAATGAAACTGTGTGTAGGTGCATATCTAATGTTGAAGTCATTCAAGAAAGAATTTTAAGTAGTTGCAGATATTTGCGGAAACAATAAATTTCGTAATGATTCACATGGCATATATTCATTCTTGAACAGGAAATACGAAATATTTTATTTTCGGATTGTGAGATTATAAGAACTCTTAAAATACAGACCAAAGCATTATACACCATTTTGGTACAGATGAATCTCAGTTTCTTAATAAAGAAATTCTATTTTGGCACCGTTGGCGAAAAATTTTTATATTTTCTTTTCTTAAACAATCATTTCTGTGAGGAAAAGAATATTTTTGTTCGATATTCAAACAATTATTTTTCCGCATTTCTTTGTCTTTATACACATAAATTCTTAAACGTGTCCTGGTAAAAAAAGGAAATTATTTGTGAAAAATATGCATATGCAAATCAAATTATAAAGCAGTCTTAATGTGAAAAAATGGTAATATATATATATGAAAATATAATACTTTTATTGCATATTACCATAAAAAATGTTACTTTTATATTAGAATGATTTCAGACACACATAATAAATTATTTCTATTTTGTTGAATTATGAAACAAGATTTATATCCATCCAATAAGAAATTTAAATTATATAATTGATCATTTAAAATAAATACTCACTTAGTGAGGTTTATTCAAACATTGGTAAACATTAATAAAACTGCAAATCCTGGAATGCTAATCAGAAAATTTTCAACATTTTTTTATATGATGCTTGATATTTTGGTTTTATTAACTTATATAAAAATTTTTCCTAAATATATAGTTAAGGACAGTTTAACCAAAGTACAAGCTACTTAAAAATAGCAGGCTACAACTATTTATGATTTTTCTGCAAAATCACCTAATTTTAAGCAATTATTTTAGGTTAATGGGGTCACGGGTATCTGATTGATTAAGAAGTCCTACTCTTATCGGAAGGAAAAGTTCGAATCCCTATAACCGAAGGTTTATCGTTCTCACTAATGGCGGCTGGGCCACATAAAATATGTCGAGATGTATTTCATGTAAAATTATGCGTCTGGAAAAAGTAGAGCAATTCTGGGGACCTTCTGTTTGGGCCCTGTTTCTAAATTACGAAGATCTACCCTCACTCCTGTTAAGTGTTTCATTATATAAAAATAGATTTATCAGTTCTGCCCCTTGTGGGGCTGAAAGATGGAAATCCTAGTGGCACTGGAAACAACAACTTTGAGGTTAATTACAAAAACATGGCAAAAAAATAATTTCAGTTTACTTTTTTGCCAAAAAAATAATAATTTGAAGTATATTTTTATGATAAAATATCATTTATACATAATTAAACATATTGATTTTTTTATTTTATCAACAGAACTGATTGATACGAATAGTAATGATTTATTGCCATTTAATTTTTTAGCAATCTAATATAATGGTGAAACTCTACTTCAAATATATATTTTTCAATCTTAGTAAATATTAATTCATAGATATATTGTGAAACATCACAGGACCCCGTCACTTTGTGTATGTGTCTTATTGAACTTCACACACCATCTTCTAGTCATGAGAATAACTCCAACCAATTTATCTGTAGCTGGCTGTTGTCGTGGACACGATCTTTTTTCTATATGAGACAGAAGAAAGGCACCAATGTCGGCTTACTGAACACCTTTGGAATAACATGAAGCACTACTTTACAAACTACTGGCTTATAACACTTTTGATTTTAATTTGAAACAGGTAGCTCTGGTTGCTATAGCAACTCTCACTAGCCAAACTACTTAGTAGAAGCAATTGTTGTGGTGGACAATATGCAGTATCATGTCACACTACCATGACTAAACTTTTTAATAAAATCTGTTATAAATAGTAAAGAAGCATGCACTTGAAGTAGGTTTAGCATAAATGCAGAAATTATAAGCTATCTTGGCACATTATTATAGATATAATGAGTTATAGTTTTTGACTTTCTGGTCTACACAGTAAATGTTATTAATTGCAATAAAATTTACCGTGGTAAACTAGAAACATTACAGCATTCAGATCAACATAATGTCATTATACCGAGCATACATAAGCATACATCGGTGAATTCCGCAGTGTTTTATGGACTGATATCTTTATTTTCCCTCTTTTATACATATTTAATTCTCTTACTCATAATTTATCGAATATTCTGCTCCTTACATAAGCAAGGTTAAAAATAATGTAGTAAATTGTTAAATGTAAAGTATGCTATTTAGCAAACTACATATTACAAAAGTACTCTAAAAATGAAGACATGTGCATCCTGTCAAACAAATTTTAAAGATGATATTATTGTTCTTAGAAAATTACGAGCTTTGTCTTCTAGGAGTACGAAGTAAAACTATTCTAATTTAATGTATTTATTGCACCTTTCAATACGTATATAATTAAATAAACTTATAATAGTTAAATACAGTATGTTATGTAAACTTTTAAATATAGAATGAACTACATAAGTTAACTACATGATGGAACTTCTCTAAAGAGCAAAGTATACAACTCTTGGTATGCAGCCAATTTTGAATGCATGACTGTTTCTCTTGGATATTTCTCATTTTCCCAGAAAATTTAAAATGGCGATTGAACCTTGTTGATATTTAGTATAGATCAATTAATTCCTAACTATAAGTACATGTCTTTACATGTGGTAAGCTTAGAATATTTAGATGCATGTTCTAGGGAATTGTTCAATGTAAAGTTGTGTTGCTCGGTAAACAACACTCCAAAACTATTTCATGGAGCAAAACATATACTTGTTGATATAAAACAGATTCAAAGGTAACACTTTACTCTTGTAGAATAATTCTCTTATTCACTTATTATTTTGGATATGATCATAAATAAAGTTATAAATATGTAAGCACATAATATATTCCTCAGTATACTTTTATCTCTTTATTTCCTAATCATATCTTCATTTTGTCCAAGAATTTTTTTTTTAAATAAATCATATTCGTTGACTATATTGAGCACCATTAATAACTTCAAACAAAATCTAATAACTATAAAGTTACAGTTTTAGTCTGACCTATTTCATCGCCAAAACTTTCGAGCAAATCGCCATTCCTGGACCAACGGCTTGAATGATATTATTCGAGAAATTCTCGCCTCCGTTATTACAAATTACTCTCAGAAGCAGATCGAGTCATGAACTGAGCTGTTTTCCAAGAACAAAGCGATCGAAGTTTCCTCGCGTTCCAATTAGCAGGTGTCCGCTGAATAATCGCGTTTTCGGTATCCCGTTCACCCGGAGTGCTGAACCGTTCACGGTAAAGGGGGCGAGATGACTCCTAGTCCACCCCGAACTTTAGCCATTCTTCTCCACAGCTATTATAGTTAGGAAAACTGCTTCCTCCTAAGTGCGGAGAATATCAAGAGGACAGCTGGGTCTGAGGTTGCCTCCTCATAAGGCATCGCAGTATCTCAAGCAGTGACGGAAACTAAATTAAGGCGCTAAAGTTGGAATAAAATTTTCGAGAGATACACTGGTATTGGACGCATACATTTACTAATGTTTTCTCATTTGCATTTGTTACGTTTTTTCTATTTTGTCACATAATTAGAACAAAAAAGCTCTTTCAACCCTACAAAATGTCATAAATAAATTCTCTTTATCTTTCACGTTTATCTTATAGTTTCAACACATTAAAACTATAAGATAAACGTGATTAAAATTGTTATTTATATTTATTTAACATCGTAAGAATAATTGTAATACCATTTAATTATGCAGAGAGAGAATATTAACCAAAAATAAGAAATAAGAACATTTTATGAGATAAAAAAATAAGTTTTTACTAAGATAAAAAGAATTAAGATTTAGAATTTCACAGAGTGAAATTTTATGATAGTAAATGAGCTTTTACTCCCATAGAATTATAATTTTATGATAATGAATAACATTGCACCAGCAAATTTCCCGGTACCTAACACAGAATACAGGTGGAAGCAGCCGGGTGGGAATCTTAAATAAATTTAGAAGAAGAAGACCCCTAATACTTTCCCTGCCACCCCTAAATTGTCATTTCTCTTAAAGGACATTGCGATCATGACCTGTTAAACGTACCTCAACCCCCTTCAGTGAACACCATAAATGTTCGGTTCAATTGGGATTCCAACTCGCTACCTTCGGATGGAGAGAACGATGCCTTAACAAAGTAGGTAACATGGGCTGCTGATAATAAATATTAAATAAATGCTACAACTTGTCCAGCACACTTCCTATGTTTCAGTTTTGTAATGTGTTGGATTCCGCTACAGGCTTCAATTTTAAACGTACAACAGCAAGATTAGTCCATTTATGGCGGCGAAACATTAATATGTTATGCCTAACTCATTATGCACATGAATTTAATAAGCTATGCCTTATTTACCGTGTAAGTTTTCAAAAATATTGACTCTATAAACTATGTTTATTTGAAACATGCCAATGTCTCATATAATATTTATTAACACGTGACAGTGAATATGTTAATCACAGTTTTATATTTATTATTTATTGTTTTATATGAATATAATTAATTAAATTTCCTGTTTGTTTTAATTATACTTAATACTGAAAATAGTTTTAAAATCCCTTTGCTGATTCATTATTGCCCAAACTATTATAAACGTAAGGATTTGTATATGAAGATTAAAGTGTGTATATTATTTTTGAGATTACATTATTTTTCAAAAGTATGTAAATTATCAAAAACGTCAAAAGTAAATAAATAACATACATAACTTATTAACTTCATGAAATATGAAGTTGGAGTTAAAAGGAATTACAGTTAATAAAGTTAGCTGAATAAGATTTATATTTGTCAGATACTTTAATATTTTGTGAAAGTTACTCTAAACATACTTCCATGTCTTTTTCCAGTAAAATTGAAAATTTTTTAAAAGAGCTGAAGATTGGTTATAAATCCTAATTTCTATTCTTTATACAGTTCTGAGTCTATAAGTGACTAGTGAATATATATTTAATCATATACTTATTCACTCAAGTCATATAAATATATTTACATGAGATTTATCAGTTTGGTAAAAGACAGAAAAATAAAACTAAGGATAATAAATAACTAGTAAATAAAATTCCTATTTGCCTGCTATATCTTCTTAATACGCTTCGAAATAATTTTATTGACAGTGGAGATACTTTCTGATGTTACAAAGCAAAAATATATTCCCAAAATTTAATCATGTTTATTATGACTGAAATATTAATTACTAAATGCTTAAATACAGTCGTATAAAATTTATGTTTTATAAAAAAAATTTCTTTTAAGCAAAACTATGAATAAACATTTACACACACATATTTTGCCATTTATATTTTAAGTTAATGCTATGAGAAATTATTTATTTCGCATCTTAAGTTTTTTTTCCTTTATTCAAATGAATGTCTTATATCTAACAGAAAATAAATATTTTTTTGATATATTTATATACTGAAGAGAAACATTTCTATGAATTTTCATTGAAGAAATAACATCATATTTTTTAAACATAAATACCACTTAAATTAAATCAAAATTATAGATCTAGTTTTATATATAAACTACATTAGATGTTCAGAACGAATCTGTTATTAAGTAGAGAAGCTAGAGTTAAAATAAATTATCTGATGTTTCTGCTTTATAAGTTTAGAAGCTGTACAGAATTCAAAATCTGTTTTAAAAATACATTTAATGTACAAAATTAATGATACCGGTAATAATAAAGAAGACATTTCGCTTAAAATCAAAATCTGTAGACTCACCGGAGAATTTCGAACAATTAAGAGTTAAAATCATTAAAATGTTCACTAATTATCATAATGGCCTTAATGATGCTTTAGTTATGAATTTCATGCTATTCACGGTTATAAATATGAATTATTTTAGTGACGTCATGATAATCAGTAATATGTTTGACTGCATGACCTCAAAAAAGTTATTTGTCACTCTTATTTTTCATGCCTTTATAAAGTTATTGTTCTCAAACTGACAAGATTAGTTTCTGGAAGTAGGTTAAATAAAGCTGATACAAACATAAATGATTCTATTTTATAAGAAAGCAAAAATTTAATATGTAATTAAGTTTCATATATAAGTAAAATGTTTACTTTTTAAAAAAAAATTAATAAAGTTTTAATTATTTAATAAAATTTTAAAAAAGAAATTTTTTATTTCTTTTATTAAGGTATGGGACATAGTCAGCCAAAATATTATTTTATATATACATATATATAAAATAATATTATATATAACATAATAGTATCCGGGCACATTTTTATGTGGAGGTGTTTCTCGTGGCTTGGGCAGAGTTCGTTAGTTCCAGTGGTTGAAAAATGAACTTTGACATGAATGTGAATATTCAGAACAATGCTGTACTCCCAACTTTAAAGCAATATTTCGTGGAAGGCCAAATACTTTTGGGACAAATTAGAGCACAAATTAAATGACCAGTTAAATCGACTATTTTCCCTGAAAATACTCACTTCAGCTGTGATGGACGCTTGGAATATGAATTAATTCATATGGTCATTTATCAAAAACTCTTGGAAAGTCCCCAACCGCATTTGCAAGGTGTCATCGATGCAAAGGGGGACCAATTTCATGTTAATATACGCCTCAGGTTGCTGTAAATTTGTACCACTGGGTGTCAGGATACCACTGGCCAGATAGTATATATATATATATATATATATATATATATATATATATATATGCGATATTTTAATCAATACTCTGATTTCAAAATGCATAATTTAAGAGTGTAAAATTATTATCAGGTAGATATCTGTTTCAATTTTTTTTATGTATAACATATGTTCTTATTTATATGACACATTTGTTTAACAGGTTTCGTATCGCGTAGACATCTAATTTTTGATGATTTAAAGAAGCATCGTCAGTTTATTTGTAGAGCTAAATAAACTAAAGGCAGCTTCAAAATATTTTTGTTTGTGAATTTACAAATAATATTATGACATAAAATAAAAATAATGATGTAAATTTATTTAAAAATAATAATTATGGTAAAAAATAAAGATTATGATACAAATAAATACATATTCATTTTGAAATCACTGCATAACGTTTCCCTATTTCTCTCATTTTCTTAAGAGAATATTTAACAAAGCATCGTTGCTATTTAATTACATATTGATGAATTATAATTAATCCTTTTTAATTAAATTTATGTGATTTATGCATTCATTTTTGAAGAATAAAATTAATTGAAAATGCTATAGTAATAAAAATATAAAAAAGATAATCTTTGTTTTAGTCTTTCATTAAAAACGACTGTAAAGATTAGTTCATAAGCGTTTCTTTTTACTCAAAATTGATTTATCTTTAAAATAATTTAATCAAAAATCAATTATAATAAAATTTAAAAAAGTTCTTGTTATAAGTTAATTAACAGCTAAAAGTGATATTTAAAACATGCGTGTAATTCCCCCATTTTTTAGTTATATGGGAATAAATCTTAATTTTCCTAGTTCTAATGCATTACTTTTTCCAATATCGGAAGAGTAATTATCCAAAAGTTTGAGAAACTTATAATTTTCTTATTAAAAATGCTTATTTAACCTAGTATTTGAAATATTAACTGAATTGCATACGGATTATAGTGTGAAAAAAATGAAATGACACTGACAGCTGCTCGGACAAGTTTTAAAAACTAATTTTAATTTGTCAGGACATAAAAGATATTTTTTTCGTCTTTGAAAATGATTATAATAATTCTTAAGTTAATATGAATTTTAATATTCTTATGATGATTTATAGTCTAAATTATATGGGATGCTAATTATCATACAAAAAGAGTATTTTATAATTTTAATTTTTAAATTTAGGAAAAAAATTAATGATTAATGAAAAGGGTTTCTACTTCAACAAATATATTTGATGACTACACTTATTAAACTAATTATCAAAATAGAGCTTTTGAAAAAAATAAAGAAATCTTTCGTTTCATAAACAAAGAAAGTAGAGTTTATCATGATCAAACTGTGTATGTGCATGAGTGCCTCTGAAAACAGCAGCATAGAAATATTTATTTCGAGTCCCAGGTAGCTTCAATGACACTCAAACTTTTGCAAAAGCTTGATGGTTATAATTATATATGATTGACAACTATTTAATCAACTTCTATTTCCAGTCATTCTAAAAACAGGCTCATCAACAATATATATCACAGCCTTGACATCGCGAGGAATTATGGTGTGAAGGAGCTTCAAAAAACATAAAACATTAAATTTCCGCTATGTCCAGGGATCATTAATGCTAATGAGCATTAAAACTCTTGAGATATCATGGCCTTCAACGATATATGACTGACATATGCTTTATCAAAAATTTCTTGTGTTTCGCAGGAATCAGTAATGTTATCATGAGGGCATATAATCAATCAATATAAAAAACCGTGATTTCAAAGTTTAATATGATAAGAGCGATATCTGAAAACATAGAAATGTTCAATTATTTTTAAATTAAGAAACTATTTCTAGTCTGCACTGTAATATTTCATGATTAAATCAACACTTTGCTCATATTGCGTATATTCCTTCAAATTATTCTTTAAAACGCCGATTCGAATCAAGTTAAATAAAACTAAGCTGAGATTGAATTAAAATGTTGTAAAAAGTTCAGATGATGACAATGCCTAAAAACTGTTCAACGTGTTACAAAAAATTATAATTAATTTAATTTTTTTTGACAGACAAAACTCGACAGGATTTAGTACATTAAAACGAATGTTTTTCTATCTACTCTTTTAAAGACTTGTTTGCTTTCATTAATAGGATTCCAATCCAAGCCATCCCAAAAAACGCACCCGATTTCTGAGTGGGGTAGGAATGCACGATTTTGCACACGAGAAACGGTTAAGTGCATGTTATTCCATCAATGTCTTTAATACTTCACCAAACGATGGGGGAACGCTTCCATCTGTGTAGGCGGCCATTAAGCATTCCATTGTTGCAAACCATTACGACGCCAAGAGAAGGGACGGGGGTAAGTTGTTTGGGGATGTTTTTGCGATGCTGTATTCGCTCGGTTAATGATTTCCTCATTCCTGTACTCAGTTTTGTTGGGCGAAATAGCAGTAAATACAAAGGGATAAACATTTTCCCTCTTTCAAGAACTGTAGGTATATTTACGAAACTTGTAATGGGAGAACTATTTTTTCTTCCAGTAGTTTATGAAATAATTGACATGTTATTATTAAATAAAATTTTATTTATATTAATTTCTTATTATGTGTTTAAGGCTTAGAAAATAATGTTATTTTTCCGTCTTCAATTGAAAAAATATGTTATTCTTAATAAATACGAATACTATAGAAGTAATATATAAATCTATCGTTACACTACTACTTACTATAACAGCGGATTAAAGAAATAAGACCTTGCAATATCAGTTTAAAATAAAAATACTTTTATTTTTCTATCATCTCGCATTTATTTCAATTTGACAGAAATTGCTAATTTACATATAGTATGTTAAATATTTAAAAATCACTGATATTATATTTGGATTTTTGATAATATTTAACTTCCTTAGAAGTTAGATGTCTCCGAAAGATTTCGATAAAATAATGAGATAGCAGGCAAAAAATTTTCTTTTATATTTTCTATTAAATGTAGTAAATTTTTACTGACATAATTTTTTCTATTTTATGATTTGTAGTGTAGTTAAGTTATTTCAATTTTCTTTATAAAATGCTGCATTTCATCTTAAACTATTATGGAATATTTATTAAAATAAATGATTGCATAATTGTTTAATAATAGTTAAAAATAGATTTATATTTAACCCTTCTTTGCATGATTTTTTTCTTTATTCGTGAAATAAATCAAGGTGATATAATTCATGTTCAAAATTAAAGGCAAAATGCTTTAAAAAATCTTAGTATATATCTATACTATGTAAATTTAGCAAAAAATATAATGGAAATTTCCATCATCATGCAAAGTTAGATCATCAGCTTAGTACTAAATAGAAATAAAAGAGGAAAATAACAGAAACACGTGTTACAAATCTTTCTTCCACTCATTTTCACTTTTTTAGCAATAGAAACTCAAATATAATAAAACAAAATTCAAAACGAAATCATACGTTTATTACAACTGCAACAAGCAACGGAATGACAACTTCAAGCTCGTTTCATTGATAGTGACACTTGTTTATTTTTGACAGCTATGTTTCTTTTTATGCAATGGACATCAAAAAGGTATCCAAACACGATCAACTTAAAGTGAACTTGTTCTTTTATATAATTTTTGAGCATTCAGTGTTACGAAGGAAATTTCCGCCATTATGAAAAAAGGGTTAATTTATAAAAACATAATACACTTATAAATACACAAATTTTAAAATTTTATTACTGAAATCCATGGAGGCCTGCTTGGGCCATGAGGGATGTTTTAACCTTTATTTAATAAATCATTTTTCTGCTACCATAGTTTAGAGACTATGTAGTGATTGAGGTCACCTTGGGCCTGGTTGTTAACCCATGATTCTCATTATCGTAAGGTACTAGGTTCGAACTCCGACTAAACCGAAGATGCGTTGTATTCACTAAATACGGTTGTAATACGTTAAATTGGTGGTAGTTACAAAGTCTTCCAAGTGAAATGATACCTCTGGAGGGGAAGGTCAAGTATTGGAAGTCTTCTGTTTATAGCTGGTTCTAAATGACGAAGAATCTCAGGCTGTTTCTACCTAACTGGTAGTGGGTGATTCTGTGCTAGGTACAGGGAAGTATGTACGACAACTTCGTTACCGTTTATGAAATATTTATTTATTATAATGTCTTAAGAATTATGAAGTAAGAAATATCAATTAAACAAAATTACTTCTGTCGATCAATTGAACAAAGTTTCTTTCTAAATATATGCGGTAGCATGGTGGAAGTCTTTGGATTCGATCCAGACAAATATTTTTCGTTTGAAAGAGATTTTTCAATTCATTATTCAGCTAGGTTCAGTAATTCTCCCATGTTTGCGTTGCATTGAGATGAAAGTTCCAGCACAAGTGTCGACCACTTCATTCGATAATGAATAAAAATTACTAAAAGCAGATGGCTTTCTTGAGCAGCTTCATTCAATAGAAATAGACAACCATATATGTATAGAAATAATCATCTAAATTAGCAGTATAAAAGAATTGACTAAAAAAAATTCATTTTAAGAATTAAAAAATTAATATACACTACTGGCCATTAAAATTGCTACACCAGGAAGAAATGCAGATAACAAAATGATATTTATTGGACAAATATATTATACTAGAAATAACAAATGATTAAATTTTCAAAAAATTTGGTGAAAGATCTGGAGAACGTGCTGGCCAGGGCAACAGCCGAATATGTTCCGTATCAAGGAAGGTCCGTACAATACCGGAAACATACTGTCGGGCATTATCCTGCTAAAACGTAGGGTTTCGCAGAGCTCGAATAAAGGGTAGAGCCACGGATCGTAACACACCAGAAATGTAACGTGCACTGTTCAAAGCACCGTCAATGCGAACAAGAGGTGACCGAGACGTGTATCCAATGGCACTCCATACCATCACGCCAGGTGATGGGCCAGTATGACGATGACGAATGAACGCTGCCAGTGTACGTTCACCACGATGCCGCCAAACACGGATGCGACCATCATGATGCTGTACACAGAACCTGGATTCATCTGAAAAGATGACGTCTCGCCATTCGTGCGCCCAGGTTCGTCGTTGATCACACCATTGAAGGCGCTCTTGTCTATGACGCAGCGTCAAGGGAAGCCGCAGCCATGGTCTCTGAGCTGAGAGTCCATGCTGCTGCAAACGTCGTCGAACTGTTCGTACAGACACTTGTTGTCTTCCAAACGACCCCGTTTCTTGACTCACGGCTCGTGACGTGGTTGCACGATCCATTACGGCCATGCGGATAATATGTCTGTCTTCTCGACTGCTAGTGATAGGTGGCCGTTGAGATCTCGCAAAACGTTCCGTATTACCGTCCTGAACCCATCGATTCCATATTCTGCTAACAGTCATTGGATCTCGACCGACGCGAGCAGCAATACTGCGATCCCGCAATCCCGATTAAACCACAATCCCGGTACGCTGCAATTCGACCTTTATCAAAGTCAGAAACGTGCTGGTACGCATTTCTCCTTCTTACACGAGGCATCACAACAACTTTTCACCAGGCTACAACGTTCAAATGCAATTTGAGTATGAGGAACCGGCTGAACAATTTCCTCATTTAAACACAATGTAGGTGTCGCTACTGGCGCCTGCTTTGTCTGAATGCGCTGAAAAGCTAATCATTTGCATATCACAGCACCTTCTTCCTTGTATAAATTTCACGTCTGTAGCATGTCGCCTTCTTGGTGTAGAAATTTTAATAGCCAGTAGTGTAGAAAAGAAGTTTAAGGACTACTTTGTGTGAGAAACTCTAATTGTATAATTAGATATTTTGGTTAAAACAAAATCTAATGAATAGAAATTATATTGTATTTATCCATATAATTAAAACGGAGTACCTAATGGAATCATTTACAAATGTAATTGTGTTTTAGTGTAAGTAGTTTAGTGTAAGTGTTTAGTAAAAGTAATTGTGTTGTAAATAAGAAAAGTATTTTATTACAATTAAATAAAATAATACTTTCGTAGTTTTTTTTCCCTGGTATTGAATTCAAAATGTTAATTCCAAGTCAATAGAAACATCTATGTCTGAAATGAGAATTGAACCTCCGAACTGCAAAACTAAAACCTAGAACTGAAGTCCTTCTCTCAGTTTTAAACTTATGATTTTAATAGAGTAACATTTTTTAAATGCATATTTCTAATATTTAATGAAATCCTATTCGCTGAATTCTAATACAATACAATTTTGTGTTTCCTTTATTTGATATTTTTACAAACAATAATTTTTCAAATGAAAACGATATCTTCAATTATAATAATAATTTTTCTGAAAATTCTGTTTATTTATAAATTATTAATATAATATACTGACATATTATTTTCCAAAAATTCTAATTAGGTTATAATTAGTTTCACGAAACTGAGAAACATTCTGTAAAATTCACTGATAAATTATGTTAAACTAATTGTTCTAAAATTTTCCGAAATAATTAGATTCAAAGGCATGATGTTAAATGCACAAATATAGTTTCGGAATTGCATTTCACTTCAATTCTGTGTATCAAATTACATATGTTTTACACATTTCTATTTATCTTAGCTTTCAGAATTGGGAGTTTTTACAAAATAATTTTTGGGTAAACGTTTAAAATTATAAGCTTGGCAAAAAGAGTAATTCGCAAAATTTCACTCGCTACAGGCTAAATAATTATCAGTGACACACGTGGCAAAAGATAGGATTTATGTTAATTTGCACGGGGAAGATTTCCTCGTAAAAGTATTTTATTTAACCTTCCTATGTAATCATTTCTTAAAACATCAAATATCACATGGTGATAATTCCCTCACTTTTGCTTCCATTAAAAAAGCGCATGAGTTTGTTGAGAATTGAAATTGAGATTAATTTTAATAAATAGTAACTCTGAAGCTGTAAAAATGAATTAATCAGAATATATAAACAGCTTTCGACTTGATAAATTCAGATGTTCAACTTTTTCTCCGTTTTAAATTTCTGAAATTTAATAAAACACTCGTGGATTAAGTAGCTTCTAGTGAACATACACATCCTACATATCCATAGCTTTAGAGACAAAATTCAGACTTCAAAAAATAATATTGTTTGCTATTTGTCTTTGCTCATAATATTATTTTGAGAGAAAGTTCTAGGTCAGCCAAAACATACTGTGTAAGGTGTTGAACCCTAGAATTTCGTTGTGTGGTCGCAGATTATCTTATTGGAGTATGGATGTTGGTAAGTGCTGAAGGTACGGGAAGACCAATGACTTCAGCACACAGAGGAAACACTGGTCATTTAGCGTGCCAGCAACGCTACAAGAAAAATGCAGGAGGAAATTCAATAATCTACCCAAAATAGGATACCTGGAGTAGTACCAGTGTTTCAATGCATAACTCAATAGTTCAGATGTTTCTTATCATGGTGTTAACACAATAGAATCTAAACATCTTAGTGTTGTAGGCCTAAGCGACATGTCATTAAAGACAATGTCATTCCATTCCATTGCCCATGTTTGCCGTTCATAGCAATATCGATGGTGGAAACTCCTGTGGTTTTGAGTCAAGGATAAACAAGGCAAAGGAAGTTTTGTGTATTTCACTCAGTTACAAATGATCTGGAATAATACAAGCAGAGACAAAAAGATATGTATCAGACTGAATTATTTGTGATATAAGAATATGATATAGCTGAACAAACTATCACTGCCACGTGCATATTATGCTTGGTATTACATGCAATATTGCTACGTGGTTGCTGCAACCGCTCCCTCCATTGATTGTAGATCTACTTTCCCAGTTGCTTGGTTTCATCCAAGACGACTACCGATTTATCTAAATGTTTAAAATTTGCATACTTTACATGCAGCTTTCTGGGTGTTGAATTTTAGGTGCCCAGCAAATGTTTCTCAATCTATATAATTTTTAAATAAAACAATTTCTTACTATTTTTATTTTTGTATATAGAAGTTGAATAAAAATTTATAGTCGAATTAATATCAAGTTATTAACAATTTACTAACATTCGCTTTGATGGCGAAATTTCTTTCGAAAGAGTGAGTAAATATCATGGTCTTGAACGGAATCACAACTGTACTAGCTTCCAGGATCCTTTCTTTTTTTCGTTAATTGTTAAAAACGAGATTTAAATATAAAATAGCCGCTTGATCTTAGTTCGCGGTTTTATGCATGCCATAAAAAATGTCGGTGTGATGAATAATTGGAATTAAAATATCTATAAAGGCCGAAGTAGCCTGGTTAATTAAACGTCCTTCTTCTCACCGGAAGATAGTGAGTTCGAGCCCCGACTTTACCAAAGATCTGTTGTATTCACTAAAGGGAATTAGAGCACTTCATTATGTCGTGGTAAGAATGCCCTCCAAGTGAGGTGACGCCTCTTGGACTGACAGGTCAAGCATCCGTGGGTCTTATGCTTGGTCCCTGCTTCTAAATTACGAAGACTCCCATCCGGCGGCTGCCATTTAACTGATAGAGCCTGACTCAATGCTAGGTACAGCGAAGCATGCTGATGCTACAGCAACAACAAATGTTCGGGTACCCATGATAACAGCTTGCGATATTTGATACAACAGAAAATCAATCATTTCTTCATATTTGCAATATTTTGCATATTTTTAAGGAACTCAGCAACATAGAAATATTGGTTATTAACGTTTCCTGATTCTTTTAAACTGTATTGCTGTATAAACATTCGTATATTTAATTGTTTTATTATCAAATTTCAAGTGTGATAGTTAATTTATTGCAAGTGAAAAAATAGATTAATTTTTTACTATTTATGCCACAAAAATCAAACTTAAATGAAAAACTATTTTGAAAATGTAAGTAGCAAAAAGTCTTCTTTAAATAATCTGAAATGTTACCTCAAATTTCTCTATTTTTATCTTTTATTTTTGTAACCAGTAATACATATCTGGTTACAAAAAAAAGTGATAAAATTAACAGACAATTCTTAAGAAAATGTTCACTTACACATAAATCCTTTACATCGTTAAATTTTAATTAATAAAACGATGATTATTAAAACGTTTTACACATTATTCTACCTTGAATAAGTGTATTAAAGACATTATTCAACCCGATCTATTTTGAGACACTGAAAACCTTTGAAGATTTTAAATTTCTCTGTCGCATAATTTCTTCAGGATTAAAAACCGTGCTAATCACCTTGAGTTGATTTCTGAGATCTACCAGCCGAAGGCAGAAGCCCCAATAAAGATTCATTAATCAACTCATGATAAGCTAATTAAGGGATTCTTAAGTTTATAAAAGTCAAAAGTTAACACTTTAATTAGTTTCCCAGAAAAATACTTGGTAAACAGGGCATTAGTCTAAGAAAGTGTGACTTTTATTTGCAAAAACGCTGGAAAATCGAAATTAATTATTTTTCAACGGAAGTTCTGGTTAAAAATATTCGAAAATTATGTTTTCTAATTCTTTTAAAGTATTCTGTTTATGAAATTATTTATTAATTAGAAAATTTTTCGTAATAAATTATAAACTAATTAGCATATAAATTGTAACATGTTGTAGAAAAATGCCGATCACAATTGAATCAATTTGTAATTTAAGCATTTTTTACAAGTGCTTAGTTGGTTCCCCATGGACTACTAGCAGAACTGTTTCTTTAGTAAAAGTATGTCCCACAAATTTGGTCCCCACTCACTTTGAATAATGGAAGTCGGTTTAGTATTAATGATTTCAGTGTGAAGGTGGGTCCATGGGTGTTTTTCCAATTTTATCCCTTGCAACATCTGAATGCGTCCTTGTATCAATGAATATTTCCAAACAAATGGAAAATCTGCAAC
>JAPDSC010160656.1:0-12879 GCA_026290005.1 Latrodectus geometricus
AAAAAAAAGTTCATAACATATTTTATCATTGGATACTATAATAGAAAGCAAAGAGAATATTTTTTTAAATGATTATAAGAAGCATTTTCCAATTTTTATTCTTTTCAAATGCTACTTTTTTTAAAACAAAGTAGAATAAAAAGTTAATATAGTTAATTACATCAAATAAATGCACAAGCTATTCTCTTGAAGCATACCAATGACAAACAATACGTGACATTATTTCGTATCAAAAGAAAATTAATTTATTTCAGTTACAATTAATGTCCTTTAGCAAATTAGTAACATTCAAATGTAGTTACATGAATGGAACGTATGAAGCACAAATGTCATATTAAGTTATAAATTTTAAAAGAGAAGACAGTATATACAGCTGGTAAAAGTAAAATTTCTTTATAGAAATCCAATGTGTATTTGAAAAATGGTTGATTAGTTGATAGTTTAGTTTAACTTGCGAAATTTGTCTCCTCATATACTTAATAATAGAATGAATTGTGCTTTCTTTTATCTCAGGATTGTTCACTTAAGTAATTGTAAACTCTTATAAACTTTTAGGCTTTTCTATATGTTCTACAACATTACAGTTATGGTATTTGGAGGAATTTTTTGCATGATGTTTATTCATGTGTCATATTCCATTTGCAAATGAATTTGACAGCAAATATGCATGTGAATATAATAGATACAAAAAAAATATTTATATCCCTTAGAAAAACCATAAAAGTTAATTTTGGGAAAATTTTGATGAAGTTTAATACATTAATAACTGTCATTTTTTTTCAAAAAGCGTATGAAGTAATTTCTTTTTATCATTATATATAATATTGATTTTTCAAGCTTTTAGGAATTGTTAAAGCTTATGGAGCAATCATATCTTCAAAATTTTTCTTACATTAATTTGGTACGAAAATATAAATACATGTAGGGCATTGAAATATTTAATCTAGATCTTTTTATTGAAACCCTTCTTAGGTCATAAATTGGAAAGAAAATTTCTAGCAGCAAATGTATGTGAGTTATTTTATGGTACATTTGGTTATTCCAAAGCTATTAAATAATTATGAAACATTTTTATAAAAATATAGATTTTGATAACATTTTAAATATTTATATTATAGCAAAGTTTTCTTTTTGATATTGGAAAAATTACTATTTTTGATAAAATCAGCTAGAATGAAAACTGCGAATATATGTCATTACATATTTGTCAAAAATTCTGGAAATTTTCTCATCAAACTGCTAAAATCTGAACACAAAAAAATCCTTTCGAAAGCTAACTTACAAAAAAAAGCAACATTGTTTTACATTTTTCAGTTTACTATCATTAAGAGAATATGATTTTTTCAGAACATTTCTTAATGCTTTATTTCTTAAACGACATTCAAAATATGTTTTCGCTGTAAGTGCATTTTCGTGTAAATTTCTCCCAATGTTTCAAGTTTTTGTACATTTTCTTCCAAACATTTCGAAGAAATCTCTAGAAAATAATAGAAAAAAATTTTACACATGTAATCAGAGATATAAATCTGTGTAAGCAAGTTTTGTGTAATATTTTCCTCAGATTCCGTACATGAAGTTTTTGTTAATTATAAGTAATTTATGCTAAAGTGTTATCACTTTAATGCCTGGAATTATTTAATGCTTATAATAACCGTTGAAAAATATCATTATACTTTAAATATTTTAAACAGACTTGAGAAAACATAAACGTATTAACAAAAAGTTGCAATTATATATTAATTATATAAATGCAATATATATATATATATATATATATATATATATATATATATACAAATTCTAATATATTCCTAAGAAATGTTCTATAAAAATTTATAAATGGAGAAAGCAGATTAATGGAATATAATTCAATTCTTAAATAATGCTTTATCTTCTAAAAATTAGTTTGAAGATAAACAAAAATGTTTATACTAATTACTTTTACTGAATATTGTTGCATTTCAAAAAATGTTTACCGAATTCGATTATTTTATCTGTAATAATTTATAATGTGTAGAACTTTAACAACTTACGTATTTATTTCTACAATTTAGTTTCAAACAATGTTAACGATTTGTCATAAATATTTCGGTTTCTGTAAACGCGTTATCTCTCGCATTTAGCAGATAAACTAGGTTAAATCAAATGGAACGAAAGATAATAATATGTATGCGAGCAGCTCTAGAAGACAACAAGGATCAGGTATGATGACAGAATAAATTGATGCGGTACGCGAGATTAGCTGAACTGACTAACTTCATATCTATCGCCAAGTCCGATCTTATGTACCCATGATCTAAGTTAGAATATTGAATAATTTAATTTTCAAATTTAATTATGTAAGATACACATATAGTTTGTGCAAGAGAGGATTGCTATATTTACCACTTATTTGAATGAAGCTGAATTTATTTAATAGAAAATTAAGTCAAAAGTCGATATTTATCACATTTTATGTAATAAAGATACATAATTTCATACATGGAATAAAATATTTGAACAAAATATGAATAGGTATGTATAAATATGTGAATGGTATAATAAGAAAACTGTGTCTAATCAATATATAAATGAAAAGTTTTACATACATATTCATAAAATGAAAATACGAACTCTCAACAATACATAACAGTTTTAAATCTGTTTTTCTAAAAAAATATCTTCACCTCCTCCCAATGTCAAACTCAATTTTAAAATTCTAATCATGTTTAAAAAAATTCTATGCAGAGAAATAGAATAGATGCAATTGTTTGTTTCAGTACATAAAGAAATAAGCGGCGTAAAAATAAATCGTTTTATATTTTACGGGTGTTTAAAATTCTTGGGAATTATAATATAATAATAAAGTAATTAAAAAGTGGTTATTTAAATATAATTATAATTAATTTTATAGCATGATTTTAGAGTCAATGATATTTCATGTATAGAAATCAAGGTTATTTTTACATAGATATAAAAAATTCGTAAACATTTTATTAAACCTAAATTATATGTAATAGTTTTCAGATTTGCAATTTTTAAAAGTTTTCTTGTGTGCTTATATTGTAACATAAAAAAGGACTGTAATACATTACTTCTTACAGATATTTTACATTCTACGAGTCAGCTATCAGGAATTATATGGATTTAACTTCCACACATGAAGTATCATTTTCCCATTTCATTTTATTATACGAGAGATTTTGTAATTTGCCTAATTTTGTGATATAACCGAAACCTATGAATAATTATGGGACCAAAGCATCAACCAGCTGCCAAAAAAGATCTATGCAGTCAGCACCCATGAAAACAGAAATTTAAATCATTTCAAGCAAAGGTGTTCCATGGGAAAAATATTAATTTTGTCGTTAAGAATTGATTGATAGGCATTAAATTTATGTAGCCGTAAACTGAAATCAACAAGTCGAGGGACACGTGTTAGGAAAATGATGCACAAGAGACAATGAAAGTATTTTAAAAAAGATCAAATATTTATGTTTAAAAAATTGTACCATTGATGGTATCAATCCGAGATTTTCTAAATAATCTGCCACATGAATCAGATACGTATATCTCATTTGCTTAACAAAATATAAAATTGGTTTTTAGAAATTTTAGAAGATTCATGGTACAAATATGAATATACTTTGAGCAAAGTACACCAGTAACATGAATATTATCTTGGTATACTTCGATCAAAAAGGTAGTCTATTTTTCACGTTTGTACTTTATCATATTTGTGTATCCATTAGGAAATATTGTTCAAGTAATAAAATTATGGCAATGATTTTATAAACTCACTTACTCTGCTAGATATGGTCATGATACTATTTAACTACATTATTTGATTTTTACATATCTTCATAAGTGTTTTTATGGCACATATAATCATGAATAAAATCAAGTTATAAATAAGATATTATTTATGCAAAATATGAAATGAAACCTGTATACTAATATTAACTATGCATGACAGCAAACAAAATGATCCTCTTAAATTTAATGATTGACCTCCTCTAAGTGAAAAGCGTAAAATCTGAAGGTCACTGTCAAGCATTTGAACTTATATAGCATATTTTTTTCTAAATTGTTCATCAATAACGAACCATATTCAATTATCATTGTAAGGTCATTGTATCAAATGTAGGTCATTGTGATTCTTTTGAATTAACATAACAATACCTTTCTAATATATAAATAATGTATAAATAACGGAGCATATTCAAATGTCACTAGAAAGAACATTAAGAAAATTCTTAAGCACTGTATATAACTGTAAAAGTTCTCTTATAAGTTCTCTGTTTCAACAAAAAGATAGAATGGACTTTAAATGAGAATTAAATAAAATTAATTGCAGATATTATTTCAGTCATGTTAACATATTTAGTCCTTAAACTTGCTTTGCGTTAGCATATTTACATTAAAAATATTATCTCTTATTAAATCTTCAGCTTAATCTTGTAACCCACAACACTTACACTTTTTTAAAAGTAAGAAATTTATTTTGCTTTTTCTTACCATACCGTAATAATGACCTTTGTAACTTCACTAAAGAAATGTTCTTTTGACTTTCCTATTTAAAAATGTCATTTTACAAAAATTGTCCTATTTTGATACTAATAGTTTAATTTTATTTATAGCTGGTGAAAGTTTGCGACGGAAAATTTGTTTAAAAAAATAGTCGAGAAGTGAAGTGGAACAAGTCAAATATAATGGATGCACTACCTTAAATGTGATATTTATTTTGTAAAAATTATCTTCATTTTTTAAATTTCTGTTTAATGCTTCATCCCTATTTATCGCTGTTTTATTCATCATGAAAAACATCGGATTCTTGTTGTTAATATTAAATTATTACCAATAAGTGTAATGGTATGTTTAATTTCGTTTAAATAACCTTTTATTGGAATTGCCTAAATATGATCATTGAAGCTCAGAACTCTTATATGCATAACATCTTTTTTTTTTTTTTTCTTTAAGCCACTTTTAAATAACATTAAGAAATTTCTCCTTAAAAGTTAAAAAATGAAGTAATAGAAAATGATTTCTCTTAGCATTTATCTTATGCAGTAGTAAATACTTTGCCACCGGCTTTCTCTTTTCTCATTCAAGTGAGAAAACAGAAAAATAGAAATACACGCTTCAAATACATTTCTATAAATCAAACTTTGACGAATATTTTTATTCCAAACTTTTCCAAAAACTTTTGCTTGTACATGAAAGCATTTAAAAACACTCTGTATATTTTTTATTTGTCCCTCAAAGTCTTGGTTCTTGACAGGACATCTTCATTAAAGAAAGTTTCCTTATTTACGCGGAAAATTTATATTTATGAATCTGAATGTAAAGTAGTTTTTAATTTAATTCATTGTATTTTAATTAAAATTATAGCTTGAAGTAAATGTATTTTCAATCGTTCAGGTAAAAATAGGAAGCTTAACACTTCAAATAATTAATAAATACTTTTATCTTTAACTGAATAATTTATTTTCTTTATTTCTTTTGCATATTGGGAATATTCACAGCTAGTATGTATGCATTGTTAAAAGTAATTTTGTAAAAATATTGCGCAATGCATATCTGGATAAATCTTATCTTACATGAAACATCTGAACCAGTTAGTTAATGTTTTAGTTTGAAACAGAATACATCATGCGCACCAGTTTGCTGTAAGTGTCAAAATAGAGGAATGGCTTTCTATGCAAATAATTTGTATTGTAAATAGAGTGAGCCAATTCTGGTGTCAAAATCATTTATATTCAATTACATTTTCAATATTTAAGCTAGACTAATGTGTTCAGAAGATCTATTAATATCAATGAGAAATTAACATTAAAGGATACTGTTAATTGTGTAATGAATCAAGTATGCGTAATTTGATTAATTGTATGCACATGAATAAAATTAATTAAAATATATCATATAACTTAAATAATTATTCCTTTCCGTATTGAAGTTCATTTTAAATTGATGAAAAATAAAATGCACATATTTAATATAGAAACATTTAAATAACAATTTAAAGATTTCTTGGAAGAAACTTTTATGTTTTCACACTTTTAAGTGTGTATAAAATGTAATAAACTATTTTTGCACTTATAATTGCATTATGGTATACTTATTTTTATTGAAATTATTTCTGGTATATATTTAGTTATCACTTCTAATCTTATGTTTTTTAGTTATTGCATGTATTTTGAATTGCTTTAAATGTTATTTATTGTTGGAATAAATCTAAAAAATGTAACCAAGAATATAATATTTATTCATTCCATAGGAATCTTGTTATTATTCAGAAAATACTGAAGTGGAAAAATTTGTTTTTTGCAACAAGGTTTTGAACAGCAAAATCTTCACTGAAATGTAAATAAACTATTTTAAAACTATTTTTTTCATCCTTTAGGTTATTTAAAAAAATTTCAGGAAAATATTTAAATAATTATTATTTGAATTTCAATTAAATTGATATCATAAAATTCATCAATCATCTTACATTTATTAGTAGAGCTAAGTGCAGAGAAATATGTTGATGCAACAAATATAGAAGTATGGACTGATCGAATCAATGAAATCATGAAAATTATAAAGTCATCATATTGTTTCAATAACTCTTAAAGATTGCAGAAAACTTTTAAGAGAAACTTTCAATTTAATAAAATCATGTCAAAAACAAAACTAATTGAATTAATACTCTATTTGGTGAAGCTATTTGAAAAGGTCTCTGATACAAAATACTAATGAGAAACTTGTATGAAAACAAGGAAAAACTTTTTGAATATTAGAATACATTCTGAATTTTTCTCACTTCTTACATTTGTACTATACGGTAGCCTTTTGCAGGACGAAGACAACGCCGGAGAAGGGGTGTTTTTTTTCGTAAATGGCAAAAAAAAATCTTTGTTGCAGTTGCACTGTCATCTGAATAGTTTTGTTAGAGCTGCTATTTTTTATGACTCAAAAGCGGCAATTTTTGCTATTTACTCGGAGACCACTCCTGCCTCCTTCAACATCATTGAGTGCAAAGAGCTCCTACAAAGTCTGTCTGGGTATTCTAAAGAAATTATTTTGCAGTAGCTTCCAGGACACTGCGGTGTAGCTGGCAATGAGCTTGTAGATCATCTTGCTAAGTAAGGAGCTTCTATCTTGCAGATATCGAGGAAATATATGTCCCTTTCACCACTGCCAAGCATTTAATATAGGGAAGGGACCAACGACATTATTTTAAATCAATACGCAGAGAGAAATTCCAGTAAGATCTGGTGGAAGAAACTAAAAGATCTTTCGATGTGGCCAAGACGTAGGGCAGTTGCTGAGTAACGGCTTGAATTGATATTGCCCAATCCCCGCTCTAAACACAGTTTTCTTATTACTGAGTAACGCTCTGTGACCCCCAAGGGAAGATTGATATAATCCACCTTCTTTCTTGCCCGGCGCTGAAGGGCAAGAAAGGCCCTTCAGCGCCGTATGACCGATACTGGCATGCGAGAGTATCATTAGGTTCATAGTCTTTTCTTGCCAAGCTTATTTAATTCTTGTTTTTTACTTCTTTTGTAATGAGTGGTCTTTTGTAACATTGACCATTGGAAATTAAAAAAAAAATTATTGCAATTTTGTATGAAATATTTTGTAAGCGTTTGTCATGCTGTACATTAAGTTAAAATAAATAAGCATTTTTCATTGAATTCTATTTACAACATGCAAATACATATTACTTGCAAATAGGAAAGAAGTTCCATAAACTTAAGCACAAAGTTCAAAATATAATGAATTCATAATAGAGTGAGAAAAAGTAGGAATTATAATTGATAAAAAAGTCTCAATCATCAAAATTGTATATGAAATAACTATGATTGTCCATATAATTGTATATCTGATTGCATAATATTTCTAAAGAATGCTATTACAATAAATTTAGTAATAAAAGATGGTTTTACAAAATCACACAGTTTGTTGAACAGTGGAAATGTTAATTTTAGTACCTGTTTTCAATTCTCTTCAAAGTGAATATTCCAGTTTAAAAGGAAAGTTTAAAATTTTTATGCTCAGCCTGGAGACATTTAGGTAAAAAGACTTTAAGCAAGAAATTGGTGAAAATTTTATCACTCAATTTTTAGTCAGCGTATTATTTTGATAACATTGAAATTACAGTATTACACATAAAACATAATTTTACAAAATTATGAGCAAAGTAAGAGAAATACATGTTCCAACTGTCTAAACATTTCAAAGACGTATATTTAATGTAAACTAACAATGTATTTTATTATGAACCATTATTATTATTTGATTAATTATTAATTTTCAGTAAAATTTGAAATTTAGAGTAATTTATTATTAAAATACTTTTAAAGTTTAAAAGCAAAATATGATTTTAAACTTTAAAAGTATTTTAATAAAAATTAGAATGATAAAATTCAACAAAATTCACTGACTAAAACTAATACTATATGCAAAATCTAAATATTGATAACATTTTTAATCTTGGTTTTAAAGAAATTTATATATGAAAAATCAAGTAGTTACTCTTTTGTCTATAAATTTTCAAAGAAAAATTACATAGAAATAAGGCAGATTTTTTATGTCTAATAGCTTCTTTAACTAAACATTATTTATCCAATAAAATATCCCTTGTTTATTAATGAACAGAGTTAAATTTTTAATCACCTTGAAAAATAACCCAAATTATTGTAACGATGTCTTCTTTTTCAAGATAAAGAATCCAAAGTACTCCACGCTAGATTCATCAAAGATTGACTTGACGTTTTTCCGATAGTTTCGCTGTAAAAGGAGGAGAAAATCGTGAATTTCTTACAGTACATCACGAATACAAGTCTCATTATTGGAGACCATTTTATGAAAATGGAATAAAACAATTTAAAGTTTATAATTTATGCTCTTAATGCTAGTTTGAAATTTTTATTTTAGACATATATTAGACAGTTTTATATTAGTTTTATATTAGAAATATTTATATTAGACAGTTGCTAACCGAGATTGGAGTCGGATGTTTTGAAGAAATTTGTGTATTTAACTTTTATCAAATTTTAATAAGATATAAATCAATTAAATCATAAAATTAAATAATATTTTAATAATCACATTCCTTTGTATAAACTTGATATATGCTGTTTTAATAACCATTAAATTTCTTAGAATGAAGGTATATTTTTTCATTTAAATTTTAAAATTATGCATTATGCGCTTAATACAGTGTTACTAAATTATACAGAAGTACTAGGATATTGTAAATATATTCGTTGATAATTTGTTTGTAAAATACATCTCTACTCTCTTTTCGAGAAATAAGAAAGAGAAAAAAAAACATATTTCCTATTAAAACATTAACAAAATCTAATCCCCCATATTTTTACATACTTTTTATGTATGTCACCAAATGATGTAGCTTTCTGTAAATTTTTATTAATATATACTTTTTATATTGCATCTTATTATGAAATACCTATATATATATATTATTTCATTATATTACATTTTACACTAAACGTTCCCGTGTTTTAATGATCAGTTTTAAAGGAATTTTCCCCTAAAAATTTAATTATAAATAGGAAATAAAATAGATTTAAAAACAAATTAGTATACAAACGTAAAGATCTTATGAAGGCTATTGAAACATTTAAAGCTAATTTATTCATTGTGCCATTTACAGCTACCTAGAAATGAGACTAGATAATCCTATTAGATAATGAGACTAGATAATCAGTCTGTAGGCTAGATTGTTAGAACCTTTTAAAGTACATCGCGTAATTTTGATTTAGAAAATATATATATATATATATATATATATATATATATATATTTATGGGAAAATGCAAATTTTTCTTCGAGTAATACTGCAGTAGTAAACGTTGTTAATAAGTCTGCAATTTCATGAAAATTTTAATAAATTAATGCTGTTGCTACTTATAGTAAAAATTGCAAATGAATATGACTATCTTAACGAGATCATATTTAAGAAGAATATTTTATATTATATATAATATTTTACAATAAGTATATGTATTCGAATGCTATATATTGATTTCCCACAAAAGTATTTTCGAAGTTATTAAATTTTCCGGTATTAATATTTAATCGATAAGGATTTAAATATTCTTTGAATGCACAATTATTTAAATATAATTAAAATAAGTTAATTTCTCGGAAACATATGTTTGTGACAAAATATATTATTTATATTTTTGATTAAATAATCAAAATGTTTCTGTTAAGTTGTATGGGCCTTATATAAAAATTGTACTTGTAATCTTAAAATTTGGTTTAAGAATTTTAATAATTGAAATTAATAAAATGTTATTTGTATATTAAAAATCGCTTGTATATAGGAAAATAAATTATATTAATAAATTATTGTCACATTTGCTTAACAAAAATAGATAACTACATAAATTTATTATAGCTAAATAAGTGAGAAAAATTGCTATAATTAGTAAGCAATTTTATATTTCAAGTTTATATCATACGCATAACATTATATAAAGACTATTTATTCAAAAACTTATACAGATACTGAAAGGTATTACATTTTCTCAGCTATGTTTTATGGCGTAGTTTCAACTAACTTTTCGTGTCAAATTTATCTAGGCAGAATGAATGGCAGTAATATTCTCTATAAAAGTCAATAAGCAATCAGAAATGCTCCGAGTTTGAGTTTCATTGTGTAAGTTTAAATCGATTTTGAAAAATAGCTCAAAGGCATATATTCTGATGGTTAAATTCTCTTCGAAGTTATCCACGTTTCCTGGAAAGTTAATTGAGTTCTTTGATCATGCTTAGCATAAGTGTGTCAAGTCTATTTGTATTCCCAATAGAATTGCTTTGATTTCTATCGATAAAAAAAACGATTTTCCTTGTTATTTACTTATTTAAGTTTAATTTTTCTCATAAATTATCATGTACCCACTTTTTAATAATGT
Organism: Latrodectus geometricus; assembly: GCA_026290005.1. Taxonomy (NCBI): domain Eukaryota; kingdom Metazoa; phylum Arthropoda; class Arachnida; order Araneae; family Theridiidae; genus Latrodectus; species Latrodectus geometricus. The sequence goes on from JAPDSC010160656.1 coordinate 10,914, forward strand.
TATAAAATTTGATTTTTTTATTAATAATATATTTATATGACTGAATACTTTTCATAAATCTAGTTTACATTATCTACATATACATGCTACAACATAATGATATAATTATATGCTCACACATTCGGGCTCACACATGCATACATATATATTGATTAAAACATTAACATTATATTTTAAAATGATCAATGAAATAAATTACAGTAAGTCACACACTGTTGAAACAAAATATTTTAGCTACATCGTTTAAGGTACACGCACATATAACGACATGTACATTATTATAACCTAACACATTTTCTTAAAACACCTTTCATTATTTTCCAAAGGAATTTTTTTAAAAGGTAAACGAACTAAATAACTGAATTAAATGTGAGACCAAATGGGACATTTTCCTTTCAATAACAATGAATACTTCTTTTAACTGATTTGCATAATTAGATTAATACATTTTGCCAAAAGGGATAAAATTTAGTATTGCTCAATTATAAGTGTGTATGAAGATATTCTTATGAAAATAAGTTAAAATTTCAAATTAAATGGTTTATTGAATAATATATTTTAAGGCTAAAATGTGCCTAGTTAATGAGTAGGTTTTTCCGGGTTTTTACCAAAAATATTCAAAATTTTAGCGTTTTGTTTTAAAATATTTTGCATACTATCGGTTTATTATGAGGTTAATAAAGATTATCATCTTAGTAGTTATGAATGAATTTAATTACTTAATGCTTTTAGAATTTTTAGAAATGTTTTAGGTTCAATATTTTAAAAAGATAGTGACTTACTCTAAATTATATATATTTAAGAATAATTATTAAGTTAAAAAAGAAAAACACTTTTCTTTTTACTGATAAGTCACCGCATTCCTTAATAGAATTTCAATTGAACATAGAAAATGCAATATGTTCTCGAAAACTATTTAATGAACTTTTATAATTGAGAAATTTTAAAACCAATAACTCAAACATTTAATAGATGATATTATAGTTCTTGTACTCAAAATGAATAACGTGAAGAAAAATAAAAATTAATATTTCTCAAATATCGAGGTGACTATAATATACATATTTTAAGAAGACCATAGTTAGGAAGTAAAGAATTGTAATTTTATTATCTTGATGCCTCCTCAATAATCAATGGAATTTAACTATTAATGACAAATAACAAGCTAACAATTCAAAGATTGTTGCAAGCAACTTTTCATTGATTTTCATTTTAGCAAATGTTAGTACAACTCACTCCACATGATAGTTGATATTTGTAATGATTCAGAATATATTTAAAGTTATTCTGAGATCTTGAGTATATATTCTATAGATCTTGGTCAAATTAGCACTTTATGAATTTGATGACAAAAACATAAAAAAAATCATAAATAAGCTAAGACACTTATTTATATTCAATGGAAATAATTTGTAAACTTCCAAATTTTTCTAAACTTTCTTTAGTAAGTATTAAGTAATTTCAATCTGTAACGAATATAATTTCTACGCCTAGCTTAAGAAATACATTATAAGTTAGTGTTTATTAAAATATAACTAAGATTATAAAATATAATATTAGTGGAAAATGCGGCCTTTTCAATTATATTATATATCTCATTATTTTCTGCAATAATTAAGTCATTAAAGTTATTTTCTTTCAATTTCTCGTAAATTTAAAATTACATCCGAAAGTTATGCACATATATATTACTAAAATTTAATATGCACACATGTTTAACAATATATACTTTTCAAAGTTTCAATTATAAAAAAATAAGTTCGCAAATGTGAGCGTATTTTCGTGCATATATTTTTATAAATATTTGATAGAAAGTCAGCAGCAAACTCTTAAAAATTTGATAAGATTATACTTCAAATTTTTTTCGGTTATTTGATAATGTGAATTATAACTATTTACACTAAATATATTATTCTTTTAAAAACAATTTTATGAAATTTTGAATGCAAGATATTTGAAGTAACTT
>JAPDSC010160663.1:2227-12495 GCA_026290005.1 Latrodectus geometricus
CCTAAAGGAGAGCTCAAGATAATCAGGGAAAATGCTTAAATGAGTTATGATATAAATAAAGAAATTGGGATATTGTATTCTGGATTTTAATGATAATATTAAAAATCGAGTTTAAAAATAAAATTTTTTTTACTTTAATCATATTTCATCATCAGCATTGGCACGACAGCCCTTTGCGGGCCTGCACCTTCCTCAGAAGCTTTTCCCAAACTGCCTTTCTCCCAGATATTGATTGATCTCCAATTCTTTACTTTTAGGATGGCAAATTCCTCTTCCACATAGTCTTTCCATCTCTTTTTGGGTCTTCTTCTTGGTCTTTTATTAGAGGGGATTACATTAAAAACTTTTAATGCTGTTCGTTCAGGGCTCATCATCAGCATTGGCACGACAGCCCTTTGTGGGCCTGGGCCTTCCTCAGAAGCTTTTCCCAAGCTGCCTTTCTCCCAGCAATTGATCTCCAATTTTTTACTTTTAGGATGGCAAAGTCCTCATCCACACAGTCTTTCCATCTTTTTTTGGGCCTTCCTCTTCGTCTTCTATTAGAGGGGGTTACATTAAAAACTTTTAATGATGTTCGTTCTGGGCTCATTCTTACTACATGCCCTGCCCATCTCATTCTGCTTAGTTTTATAGACTTTATAGTATCATTGTCATTATAGATCTTATTTAATCATATTTGTTACATTATTATATAATGCTTTAGATTTATTAAATATTAGAACTTTTATTTTTGAATAAAACATTATATATTAATCACAACTGAAGATTTCTTGTTTCATCTTTGTTTTATATTAATAAATTTCAGGATGAAGAAGAAAAGGAAGAAGGACCTCATCCTCTTCAATTACTTCTAGAAAAGTCCAAATTCGATTGCGGGCAAAAGGGTGACGGATATTATGCAGATAGTGATGTTGGTTGTCAGGCTTTCCATTATTGTGTATCTGGACAAAAGCACTCAATGATGTGTCCAGCTGGAACAGTTTTCCACCAAGTTCACCTCAACTGCGTTCCTTCCGATCAAGATATTTGCTCAAAAGCCAACAAATTTTATTTCGTCAATGATTATTTGAATAAGGTAATTATCTTTTTCTTATTTATAATGTAAAAAAAGAGTAATCATATTACATTTCGAACCTTTTGTTCTTTTCTGTTGAGGACTTCATTCAAGGCAAACATAATTTCATCAATATAAATATTGATTATTATGAGTTGATCATCAAATTTAAAAGATGAAGTAGCAACATAAATGACAACATTAGCTTTAACTAATCGTAATCCTTTGTAAGTGATTTTATGTGGCTCTAACCACATCCTAGCCTGTAATTGTATTCAAACATTTTAAATGGTATTTGAACTTTCATGTATTTGTTTCAATATAAGTTTAGGAATTAAAATTCATATATTTTTAATTATTGAATTTTGCTAAGAATTTCAAATATAAAATTTAATATATATTTTTACATTTTATTCTTCATTTTAACCATATTTCATTTACTTACGTAATATTTTTTATTTTTCGAAATCCAAACACTGATAAATTTGATGATATTTGAATTTGATTTTGATATCAGAAAAATACCTACATTTATATAAAAGACTATATAGATTTTTTATGTTAATGAAGTATGCATTTTTTTCCACAGCCACTTGAACAGAAAGGACCTAACAATACTGTCCAGTACCACCAGAGATATTATCCTGAAAACTACGCTGTTGGAGATCCCTTCATTCCTCCTCAAGAATCTCAAAGTGGTCATAGGGAACCACCTGCAGCCACGTATGGACTTGGCCCTGCTTACAGAGAACAAGCTCCAGCCCAAGCAGCTTATCAGCAACCCGCTCACAGACCCCAACAACCTGCTCACCGACCTCAACCAGCAGCTTATGCACCCCAGCCACAGCAAACTTACGCAGCCCAACCACAACAGTCATACGCACAACAGCCAAGACCAACTTACCAACAACAGCAGCAGGCTGCTTACAGGGCAGTTCAGGCACACCAACCTCAACCAGCGGCCTATGGGTATGGCGCTCAACAACAGCAAGCTCATCAGGCACAAGCCTTACAAGCACAACGTTCCTATGCCCAACAACAACAACAGGCCTTGGCTCCTCAACAGTACTTATATGCACAACAAGCACAAAGACCTCGGTATCAATAATTAACTTAGGATTTATAAAGCCAATAAACATTGTTGCTGTGTAACTGGAAATTTCAAAAATAGTTTACGTTATTTGAATATTACAATTTTTAAGTGCATGTAACTATTGAATTTTACTAACCAATTAAAATAAGTCTATCGTTTTAAATTTACTTTTAAAACTTTCTATTTTGAATGAGCTTAATTAAAAATAGATACCCAACTCTCACAAATATTCATTTTTTTAAAAAATCTTAAGATAAGTAATTTTTAAGAATTTTAAATATGAAATCAGCATTTCGAAATATATATATACTCTTTTAAATTATTCAAGTTATTTGATTTGAAAACCAAAGAAATAAATCTAAATCTATTTACTTTTTAAATTCTGGGAATAATGATTTTTTATTATTTAAATGCAACTAAGAATGAAAGATTTAATTAATATTGTAATGAAGATAAAAAATAAAACTTAATTGAAAATTTCTGTCAATTTTCTTTTTATTTAATTAAGGCCTATTTTTTAATTAGTTTCAGTCATTTATTATTTTGTTGTGTAGTATGTGTTATTTAAAACATAATGATTAAATTTTAGCAATTGTTAAAATCTCCAAACGATTTGAGAAATACTTTCTAATTTCTTTTTCGAGTTACATAGCAATACATGGAAAGACCTTGTATACATTAAATTATAATTCATGTATGTTTTTATGTGTATTTCTGTTTATTATATATTAAAATGTGATATATTTTGTGACAAAAATATCAACTATGTGATAGTTGTAAACCAATAAAATTCAATATTTTGAAAAGCTAGTTGTTTGTTTTTAATATCCACAAGTGTATTTTTATTCATGAACATTTTCTGTAATTATAAGTAGGATAAAGTAATATAAACCACTAAATATATATATTAAAACTCAGAATGCTCTGATTGTAAAAAAAATAAGAGACTTAAAATGGAAACTTTAAAATCACAAACTTAAAAAACTATAAATTTAATTCAGTTATTTGTTTAAATAAGGCTATTATTCAAAAAATATATATTAGAAATGTATTGATTAATTAACTTTAATCAGTTGATTGATTTTTCATGAATAAATCAATGAATAAATCAATGGCGCGTTTCTTTCTCATTCACTTTCTCAAACTCTCCCTCGCTTTCTTTCTTTTTTTTTTTTTTTACTCTATTTCTCTCTCTTTCACACACACTTAATCACTTCCTCTCCCTCAAACACTCAAATCGCTTTCTCTGAAATTTCCACCTCAAGCAATTCATAATTTTAGAAAAATCGGATAAATTTTAACGATAAATTCTATTATATAAAGAAAAACTATTTTTTATTTACTTTAAATAAAACAGATATACGAAATCAATTAATGGAACAATGTTGTATACCATTATATTGACAGAACATTACATATTTTCAACAGCGATGGAAATATTGTACTTGCAATAAAAACAATTTTATTTAATATATGAATTTTTCCACATAAATTAGTATTAAGAAATACTGTAATGCAAAAACCTTTTACAGCCTTTTTATAATGGAAGTAAATTAATCTTTGTAGCGATATATAAATGAAATTTACGATTTATATATAAACATAAAAGTAATTAAAGCTTTGAAAAGACTGAGGGAGATGCGGTAAAAATTTATTGTACGGTCTCCTTTGGCAATTTTTTCAAGATCCCACCAAAAATCTCGCCATTTTGCACAAGCGAAATCTAAAAAAAAACAGAATGTTGAAAAATATTACATCTGCGAAAAAATGGGTTGCCAAAAAATGTTATTTATCGCCAAAAGTGAAAAAATTGCGCCTTGGGTGACCGTACAATAAATCTGATCCGGAGATCCATTTTCAACATGACGGAATTATAAGAATATATTATTATGATATAAAATCCACAGTTTATATATTAATTGGAACTATTTATCATCATCTGAGTAATATAGTTTATAACTGTAACATCTTAAAAGCAATTCTTTTCTATTTTGAAAACTATATATTTAATAATATAGTGTGATTAAAAAACTAAATAAAATTATATACAAATAAAGTTCTTATTACAGGTTTCAGCCAAACTTTTGTTAAGGCTGAAATGAAAATAGCTAAATGAAATGGAATCATACCTATATACCAGGATATTGAGTCTTTGTTAACTTAAAATATAGATATTTTATTTTGAAATTTCGTTACCACGTTTTTAATTAATCGAAATTATAATTAACACTGATTGTAATTAATTGTAAAATTCCTCATGCAGAGAAAAAATTAATTTAAGTGATCTAACATTTTTTCGTAAGGGTTCTCACATCAAGAAACGAAAACGTGTGACGTGAAAAATTAGACGTAAATTTATCATATATTGGTAATAACTCAAGAAAATATATGCACAGTATGGATTACCTTAATTTTCTACATCACCAAGTGTAATTTTTTTAAAAAGATGTTTACTATTTTATTTTTAATTTTCGAAAAAAACTTTGCATTTTAGCTATTGCAGCGGAATTATGTTTGGTTTTACCAATATACTGCTGGTCTGAAAGTCACTAGGATACAGATGAAAAGTGTCAAGACTTCAATATTTAATAACTTCAAACAATAAAAAAAATTTTCAAGCGTTAGACACCTCGTTTAATTGTTTTTGGTTTATTTGCACTAGAAACCTCATTTTGTGGTGAAAAACAACGCTTTGAGTTAGGCTATGTAAGTAATAAATGTTACTAAAAATTTTTATCTTTATAGTATTTATAATTGTACCTTTTAATATATAATTATATTATTTTTCCAAATCGCAACTTTTCGTCGAAATCTCGGTACACACTTTTTATAAAAAATTATAGCTGCGAAAACTGGCATACTTGGTCCGATGATTTAATCAATACAAGTACAAAATTTCACTTTCACCAACAGCGAAAATTTCGGTACTTTTGGAATGTGAGTATCTTGTGTTAGATCTTGCAATCGTACATTGGCCATGAACTGGATCTCGGTTTCTGCTCAAAAAAATGCTGGAATAGGACAGAAATATTAATTTTCATATCTGAAGGATCTAAAACTCGTTTTCACTTTAATGGTGGTAAGAATTAATGATGCTGAGCTTGCATCTGCGAGTGTTTTAAGAGCCCCAAAGGACAAATAAATGGATCAAATTAATAAGCAGAAGATGACGTTATAAAAAAATTCACTATCATTTATGCTTACTCTCAATTATTGCTTCAAAGGTCATGGGGAAATTGATTTCATAGACATATGCAATTCGGATTAAAACAGTATGAGGAAACTTAATTAATTTCTTTTTGATTTAATTAGCTTGTAAATTTATTTGAATATTTTACATTTTTTCACTGGCATCCTCCACTAAATTATATTTGAGTAAAAATTTCTAATTATAAAAAAGTTTAAGAATTATTTAAGCATAGAACTTATATTAATAAATGAAAATCTTAGAGCTTATATCAAAATGAAACTACGTTTCAAAATCTAAATTTATCAAAACTGAATTTTTATTTTCTATTATTTAAATAGCAGTGTCTTTTTTGCAAAATTTAAAAAAATTGAAAAAATTACATTCTTACTTTACAGTTTTAGCTAAGTAATAATTCAATAATTTAATTAATTAAAAATAGATTTTAATCAACAAACTTTAAAATACTATTCACAAATGTACATAAAAATATTTAAGAAATCATATCCAATTTATTTCATTTTACAACTTATCTATATTCATTTAATGGTTTTAGTTACCTATTAATTTCAAGCAAACTTCATTTAATGCCTGTTAATAGACACTAAATTTCTTAATTAACAAGTAATAAATTGAATGTTAATAATTCATTATACTTAAGTGATCTTAAAGCTAGTTCTTGACAAACACACATTTATCAATTTACTATTTTCAAACTAACAATATAAAAACTTACTAAAGCAAGCATTTTTAGAATTTCATTGATTTTGAATTAAAATTTGAAAACACAAATGAATCATTTTCGAAAACAAAACAAAATTTGAAAAAATCGAATTTTATATTTTTTCAGTTCGTTAAATCGCTTAGATAGTTCTAGAAATAAATATATGTAAAAAAGTATGTAAATCTATTAACAATTATCTAAGCACAACTTGATAATTACTGTTGCATTAATTAGATTGAAATTGCATAAAAAAATCTGTGAATATACAATAACGAAATATGTATAAATAAATCATTAGATAGTTTTCTAACTCTAGAAATGAATCATTATGACTTTTCAACTTAAGCAAAATTGAATTTTCGCTTGTTGCTATTTCGTGTTCCTTTACATTTTATATTATAAAAAAAATAACTTGAATATACTAATTATTATTCAAACTGCGGCTGGCCTAAAACTGTAAATAATAAAAAATTAACTATATTTTGATTTCATTCACATCAAACATATATATAAATATATATATGAACATACATATAAGCACTCATGAAATTATATATTTTTGTCAAATACATAAAAGCATATATGTAGATATATTTACATAGATGTGTGTAGGGATCCATTCACCAGCAATTAAATAGTTAGAAATTAGAAGTTTCTTCTTTAGGAAAAATTATTTTATAAGGCAAATCACCATATGACTTTTATTCAGTAATATCGTAGGAAATTAATAAGAATTTTTTTAAGTATGTTAATTATAAATATAAGTAAAAATATAACTTTGTAATAAAATAGTGCATATAATTTGTACAGGAAAAACTATCTAGCAACTAATGATATTTCTTTAGTATTTAATTAACAAAGTTCAATGCGTGATTCTTTTTTTATAAGCGATTGAAATTTTCTTTATTTATAAATTTTTAATAAATTATTTTGCCTGTGTTGAAATTGAAGATGATAACAAATTGATTCTGATACATAAAAATCAGTGAAAATTATGTTATGCATGCGAAATTCAAATGAAAAGTAAAAATATACCCATGCATTTGACGAGTGCTATTTTTTCCAAATCAGGAAAAACTTTAAGGTTTCTTGCTATAATAGCTCTGTTTAAATTATTTGATTTCATGCAATATTCAAATAATTGTATAATTAAACGTTTTAAATTTATATACGCAAATTTTATAAAGTATTTTTTAAATATTAACATTCCTTTTCTTAAGAGATCATTCCTTTTACAGATATTATCATTATCCTATTTAATATGTTTCGTTACAGTGAATAAATTAACAATTCAAATAAAAAATGTTAAGAATTTTAATTGTTTAAAGAAAATAATTATATTTTTATATTATAAAGATATTTTATCACTGTTTATATTTTTTTATTACTTTAAAAGCATTTGTTGAATAGCATAAATAAATCGAAACTTTCATAAAATTATTATTTAACAAAAACATTATAAATTAATTTTGTTTAGCTTTAAAAATTTTGAAATAAATGAAAATTAAAATTTCGAAGCCGAACAATGTGTTTTAAGATTAATTCATAATATTTGAAAATTTAAATAACAAAGATCAAAATGAAAACAACTTTGATTTATATTTTTCCATAATATATTTTATTTCGAATATCATCATTAAAGTTTTTATTAAACAACAACTACTTTTAAACAAACCAAAAACTATGTCGCTTAGAAATATTGATAAATGTTGATTAATTATTGATACTTAATAAATATTACAAAAATCAAGTTTTAATAAACAACAGTCATTAATATTTTGTAAACAATGCCTAGCGTAAACATCCCATAAGATTTTTTTCATTATTTCTATAAGAAATTCTTTTAATTCATTATATAATAATTTCATACACACAACTCTTTACTCTAAATAATCGCATAAGCAATTTAGAGTTCATTGCCAATTGAAAATAATGCTTAATATTGGGTGATTTTATACATATATATTCAACATAGTTTTTCTTACTTAACATAATATTTAAAATTAGATACAAATATTAATTGCAATTTTAAATGTTACGACTTATTGAACTATGTATTTAATAGTTAAAGTTGTGCTTTGAAAATAATGCAATATTCTTTTTCTTTCTCACAAAATATAAGTCTTAATAAGTAATGAATATTTGCTTACACAAACAGAATTTATTGCGTTAATAAATGAAAAATAAACTTAAATCTTCAGTTAATTTTAACATTTTAATTGATGATTTTTATATATGATTCAGAGAAAAGAAATTTTTCTAATTCAGAAAATTTGTATTCAGATAATTTATTCAGCATTATTTATATTGAGATATTTTAAGTACATTTTATGATTAAATTCATGCGATAAACGTACTATATTTTCAATAAAGCAATGTACATTTGTCAGTTCTAAAATGCTATAAATTATTAAATTGGTTTGATATAAAGAGAGTGATTTACATTTTGAAAAATTAATTAATTAAAAAATATTACAGACTGTTAGAAGCTGCAAAATTAATTTTATTCGTAGTTGTAAATCATAACGTAATTTGAATAAAAATTTCATAAATACTTATAATCGAAAAATTAACTATCGCAATGGTATAAATTATTCAAGTTTTAAATTATAAAGTAATTCTGACACTAAAAAATTGTTTTATTCACTTCAATTTTAAATAATTTAGTAACGGATTTTTTAATATTATGAAATATTATCAAAATTTAGAAATAAACGAAGTAATTTTGTAAGCTATTAAAAAATAAACAAGTTTAATATTCATCATTCAGTAATAATCAATACATAATTACTAAAATAATAGACAAGAATTAGGTGACATTATGAACATTATTTCATTGCTATTATTATTCATTCAAATTTAAAACAATGGGATAAATTTTTGTTTTTTAATGATTTTTAATTCATTTTATGCTTAGATAATCTAATTATGAATTTTTCTGAACTATTTAAATTCTTATTAATTTTTAGCTATTAATAATAAGATAATAAATGATAAACGTTTTCAATATATCATGAATATAAATAAAATATTTTATAATAAATATAAAACTATTCTAAAAAAATGTTGATGGACAACTTAATTATTTTAATATTTTTAATCAGTTCAGTTTTAAGCTAAGTTTTAGGTTTTTCATTTAAAATTATTGTAATTCATTTCATTTTTAGATAATTTACTTTTGAGCAATTTAAATTGGTAGTAAAATTGAAAAATAATTTTTTTATAGTATTAAACAACAAACGCTTTCGATGTTTACAATTAATTTATCATAGATAAAAAAATTAATCAGATGGCTAACGTACTGAATCATCAGACTCGTTTAACTCGTAAAGTTCAGGTCCACTTTTATTTTTTAATCAATCTTGATGTGATATTTCAAGCATAAAAAAGCAATACTTACAATCAATTAAAGCTCCTTTGCAATCTGTAACAACGGTCACAAAGATTTCAATCAAAACATCAAGAGAGTTTCATTAGATAGCATTTCATCAGGAGAATCAAGTCCGACTATTCTCACCGCATATAAAAGGAGAAAGTGATTATCAAGTTTTCTCGTCAACATTCAAGAGCAAAAGTCTCAACCCTTTCAGGACTTTCAGGGTATGGAAGCTACCAGGAGGAAGTTGGCAGACGCGACGGGAATGGTCAAGGACTAAGAAGTCCTGGGGCCACTGTAAGCCGCTAACCTTCAATGTTTTCTGGACTATGGGTCAACCAGATAATTACGATTTTTACGCAATTGAAGAAACCCACTTTTGAGATAGAATTTATACTTGTACAGGGAAAAAAAGCACCTCAGATTGTATTTCAGTAGAACAAGACAAAGAATAATAATAAGAATTTAGATATGCTTATTTTGTCATCAAGATTGTTTCCATTTTGCTGTGGGAAACAGTTGGCAAATAGGGAAAGTAATTTCCATTTAGCAGAAAGAAATTTTACGTTTTCCCTTTCGGAAATAACGCGGGGATCTTTCCTAATGTTTAGGAAAATAGAATTTTTGTGGATTCTGCAATTGAAAATCTTTTGGGGACAAGATTTCTTTATCAAAATTATCTGTCGTTTTCCATGAAATTATATTACCCTTTTTACGTATAAGATGTTACTAATAAAAAATAATAAATGTACTAAAAAAATTATTAGGTTGGGGAAAAAGTAATCCATTATTTTTTCGATAGACGTCTGTAGTGATCGATATCTCGTGAGGTAT